>JAAMXJ010000588.1:42051-122199 GCA_019693375.1 Asterochloris erici | reverse complement strand
GTGTGGGGGGCGTTGTGGGACTTGGGCATGCTGCCACATCTCATGAGCAGTTTTGAGTAATGAATCATCGGCAGCTGCCTGCGGGGGCTATGTGGGGGCGTTGTGTCCAGGAGTTGCTGTTGTGGCAGGCAAGGAGAGGAGGAGCCACATGCAAGTGCCTGCTTGTGAGGTCTCAGCTTGGGAGGGATGTTGCTGCACCCAAGTGAATGCCCTGTGCCGCAGCAAGCCTGCGGATCGCGCTGCAGGAGGTTGGCTGCACCGCCTCCCTTGCTCAGGGTGTGGCTGCTGCACCTCTGCACTCCCCTGCAGGAGTGCTGCTGTGCCAGCTAACACACCAGGAAGTTGTCTTTTGGAATCTCCCAGGAGTTGCCTGCTGCACACCCTAGCGCACTTGCTTGTGGGGATCCCTGCCGGGGCTGCCTGCTGCACATCCTAGCGCACTTGCTTGTGGTAATCCCTGCTGGGGCTGCCTGCTGCATCCCCGTGCCACACTTTGTCAGCCTGCTGGGCCTCAGCTCCCAGAAGAAGGGCTCTCGCCATGCTCTGGGCGCTACTGCCAGGGGTGCTCCCCGCAGTTGAGCGTTTGACAGGTTGCCTGTCCCTCAGGCTGCAGGGGCCAGCCGGCTGCTCCTGTTTACGTGGGGGAGTGTGCTGTGGGCTGCCCATGAGCTGGTGCAGAGTGGAGCTGCTCAGTTGTTGTGGTGCTTGTTGACCCGTGGGCCCCCTTGCTCTGCTGCGCGAGGCAGCCATGCTGCACACCAAGGCCTGGACACTCCTCGGCTGACAAGCCCTCCTGCCCCTGCGCAGATGTTGGCGCCTGGAGCCCACCGCATGCTCAACCACAGCATGCGCAGCATGGGGGTGGACTTGCACCCCAGCCAGCAGCAGGAGCCCTACCACAGGGGAGGCGACCCCTATGGCCGAGGGGGCCCCCCTCCTCACCTGCAGCAGGTGCCCGGGAAGCTCAGCACACCAGGCTTGCGCTGCCTGGGGCCTGCCCGACCAGAGCGCGGTCTCTGCTCCTGCACTGCTCTCTTGCTTGCGCTGCCTGTCAGCCAGCACGGCAGTCCTGCTGCGCATGCCAAGATCTGTGAAGGTTGAGGGCAGCACCCTGCAGGGTTCAGCACCCCACGCTGTGTCTCACGCATCTCAGGCCGCCGTGCAGGGCCCACCAGGCTCTGTTTCTGCCTGCAGGCCTACGGGGCGGGCTCCTTCTATCCAGGGATGCCTGGCGGCCGCTTTGAGCCTCCCCCAGGGACACACTTCCGAGGCCCCAGGGTCGATGACCACAGCGGCCCTGTGGACAGACGAGACCCTCGTGGCCCTGGTCGTGACCCTCGCGGCGGTGGTGGCTATGGGCCGCCTCACGCAGGGGGCAGAGGCCCTCCTGTTGGGCTGGGCATGAACCCTGCAGCAGCACCATACCAGCCTGCCCCTCACCAGCAGCCGCCCTGGGCTGCGCCCCAGTACGGCGCACCTGCACCTGGCGTGCAAGGGTTTGGCTCGTATGGCAGGGGTGTCCCCCCGCAGTACCAGCAGCCCCCCCCGCACTACCCGCCCAACCATGCACCGACCCCTGGGTACGGGGGTGCTGCAGCAGGGGGATATGGGCAATCCCATGGCAGCCTCAGAGCGGATCCAGCTTACAGCAATCCCTATGCACCTTTGCGCAGAGATCCGCGTCAGAGATGATTGCCCCAACATGAAGGCTGCACTGCATTTGACCTCGCATATCTGTTCAATGTTATTGACCCTCTGTGCACATGCCTCCAGCGTTCTGATAGTTGGCTGGTACCTGCCCATTCCACAAACCACAGTCAGCTGCAAACTCTAGTTCTGAAGCTGTTAACGGATGAGCAACCCTCCTCATTTGAACTTTCACAGCATCAGCAAAATATCAGTAGCTGTCGTCAATATGCAACTGGGGCTCATGCTATGCCTCACTGGGGGGATCCCTCTCAGTCCCTCGTGCTTGCAGTACGCACCTGCCCCAGACAGCAGACACAGTAGCCCACCACTTTATACTGGGCTGAGGGGACTGCCCTGCTGCACTCTTTGAAAGCACCTGAATGCATAGTCATTCCCTGGCAGGTCCTCTGGCTACTACAGCCAGTGGACAGGCATATCATTACACTCTAATCACCAGCAGGTTCAGGACCAGACAACCATCAGCCTGTCCAGAGTAGTCTGCCAGGAAACAGCCTTGGAGGCCTCCCTCCCTTGCCATGGTTGATGGGCCAAGCAGTGCTGCCGTGGAGATGGCCTCAGCTGAAGGTGTGTTACAGGTTGACAGGATGTCTGCAAGTAGCTCCCCGGGCGATAAGTTGATGTGGCCAAGCAGAGGAGATGGCAGTGGATGGATGTGCCTCGATGTGATGCTCTGTGCCAACAGTAAGCCGCATCCATTCGCATGTGCAGGCTGCATGGTCCAAACAACAACAACACGCGGGACTCTGCCACATGACAGCAGGCTATGTGCCCATCTTCCCTGCTATGAAACACTTCAACAAAATCAGGCAACAAGGGAAAGAAACCCACTCAAGTCAATTGACTATCAAACTGGAGCGGCTGGACTGCAAGCGTTCTAAGATTCAACAGCACTAGGATGCCAGACTCTGCAAACCTTGGCACACTGATGAGGAGGACGCTCTGGCCAGCATTGCCTGCAAAGGTCATTTCACCGGCGCTCAGGCCTCCAAATCACACATGTCAAGGGGCTGTGAATGCCACTGGTGCAGTGTACATGCAGCCCTCATAGACAGAGCCTACCTTGAAAGACCTTGGCACTGAACTCGGGCTGATTGCCCACAAAGAATACATGAGGCGCCTGCACAGCACATTGCAGGCAGCCCTGAGGGTGTCTGCAGCATAAGCATTTAGCAGGTTGCACCCTGCGCAGGACTATTGCAGCAAGCAGTGGTGCACAGCTGGAGCCTGCATCTGGCTTGCCATGGGTGCCGACACACCTGTTCATCTTTGCGATTGTAATGCCCACCAGCAGCAGCAACTCTGACAGCACAGCCCTGCTACCCCATCAGCTTCAGCTTCCTCAGGTGACATCTTGGAAGGGGCAGCAGCTCTGCTGCAGCCCTTGGGAGAGCTTCAATCTCATGCAGCCATCAACGAGCAGGTCAGGCCCCACCTCTTTCTCCAAGACGGCTCCAAGACGGCTCCATTCTGCAGAACTCCAAGGCACAAAAGGCTGTCCCACAGGCAACGGAGCCAGCTGCCCTGGACACTGCCAGCTCCCTGCTCAGACCTAGGAACACGCAGTAAAGACACAGATGCATTCAGTCCCTGCACGTCCAGCCCCACCTGCTCCAGGATGAATGGGTCGTCCAGCTGGAAGGGGTAGCACGTCAGAGTGTCGGGTGCGGTGGGCACCAGGTGGCCCCACTGCAGCACGCTCTGCATGATGGCCAGCCTGTCCTCCATGGCACTGTAGCGGTGGATGTCATCCACATTCTGCCCCGAGGTGCCCACAAAGTGCACGCCGTCCACGCTGAAGGCGTGGGGGTTGGTCACTCTGTACGAAATGAGCCAGTATGCTGTGTCAGATGCTGACTCCACGGGCCTGTGAGACGTGCACGGAGGGGCGCCCGCAGAAAGCAGGTGTCCGTGCTGAATGCGGGGGGCTGCGGACAGATGCAAGGTATGCACTGTGAGGTGCCAGCAACAGAATTGCCTTTGTCGCAGAAGGCAAGGGCGTTGTCCACATTGCAGACAGTGAACCTTGCACTGTGAGGTGCCCATGAAACATACTGGCAGGAAGCTGTGCAAGCAATGGAGGCAAGATGCCCGCCCAGCTCATCTGGGTGGCCATGGGAGCTTGTTCTGCAAACACCTGCCCCTCAACTGGAGCTCCTGCTCACACCGCAAACTGGCGGCTGCCAACAGCGCGTCTGCAGATGCTGGGAGCCGGCTGACGCTGCAGCTCAGGTCTGCCACTGGTGTACGGCGCAGTGCAGCGCTTGCCTGTTCAGGGTGGGGAACTGGCATGCGCCCGGCAGCAGGCAGGCGTGCATGGCCTGCTGCGGCAGGGACTGGTTGGCGGGGTCCGTCTGCCCAGGCATCATGTCAACAGGGATGGCTGAGGCCAGCTCAGTCATGCAGAGGTCTACTTCCCTGCAGGACAGCTACCAGGCAGGCCTCAGATGCCAGAAGTGCATGCTGCAGGACGCGCAATGGTGCAGTGTAGCGCATGACAGGATGCCTCTAAGCTTCAGTAAACCGCCATGTTTCTGCATGACGTTGTGCGCGGGTGCGGCAGGCCACATGGACCAGGCAGGAACCCCTGCAGGCCCTGCTCAGCTCACTTGACGGGCGCGAGGGCTGCTGCCTGCTGCTTCTGCTTGCTGTGCGTGGTGGCCTGGGACAGGCTCTCGGTGCTCTGCAGCAGGCCGCCTGCAATGACCACCCGGGCGATCTGCAGGCAGCCTGAGACCTTTCAGTGGGTCTCCCATGGGCAGCAGTTAGTAGAACAGACCGTGCAGACCATCTCCTCAAGCGAGGGTGCTGCGTGGCCAGCTGCTGCTCAGGACCACTTCAGACTGTCTGGGCAAGTGCAGGAGATCACACTGAGGCGGGCCAATCCACCTGCAGCCTTCTTCATAGTCTCTCAAAAGTGCTGTGCCAGCTCAATAGGATGCAATGCTACAAAGTCTGCTTTGATGTATGCTACCCATATGCCAACAGGCTCCCTACCAGCACCCACCTTGGCAATCAGTTCCTGTTCCTTGCCGCTGCCCAGCATCCCAGTGAGGTAGTCCACCACCAGCGACAGCCTCAGGGGGTCAGCTGCATCATTTCCCACCTCCAGGCCACTGACAAAGGCGATGTACTTGTCCTCTGACAGGGACGGCCTGGGCGGCTGTGAGGGCAGCCCCACAAAGCACCATTCCTGTGGGAGGGTGCAGGGAAAGTTGGTACATGCAGTGGCAAACACCCACAGACATGTCTGTGGGTCACCAGAAGCTTGCTTCAGCGACGCCTGAACCCTCTGCTGAGTGCCTGTAGGCTGAGCTGCTGCGGGCCCACGCAGCAGAGACTGCCCCGCATCTGCAGATAGCAGGCAGTTGTGACGCTCATGAACAGCTCAAGTCCATCCCCCAGACAATGCTGAGCAGCACATCTGGCTGGTGAACCCTGCCACGCACCCTGACAATGAAGTCCCCGCCAGGGACAGCTGCCCCCCTGACGGCCATCACCACGCCGGTGACCAGATCCCCCACAGGCAGTTTGTCCCCTCGCAGGCTCATGCGGGCAGACTCGTCCTCCAGGATGAGGGCGTCGTCCGCCCCCACGAACTTGGCGCGCCCCACCAGCTGGGCTGCGCCCCTGTCCTATAAAGCAAGCAGACAGTGGTGGACCGGACTGATCAGGCCTCAGTGGGGACTAAGCAACAGCCTCCAGCTGGGGCACCTTCCCTGTCCTGCATGGCACTGGGGGGGAGCAAAGAGTCTGCTGGCCACGTGCCCCGGCTGCACCAGAGGAGGGGGGGAGCAATGAGCCTGCCAGCCATGCACCCCGGCTGCACCAGGGGAGGGGGGGAGGCAGTGAGCCTGCTGGTCATCGAGTGGCACGATGCACCTCAGCTCAGAGCTGCCCGTGCTCTGCAAGCCAAGTGCAGCTGCCACCCTGGGTAACTGCAACTGCAGTGTGACCTGAAGGCCGTAGCACTCACGTGCACCAGGGTGCATGTCCCTCATCTCTGCTCACCTTGACATACTCGTCCAGAATGCTCGGCTTCAGCTTCATGTCCTTATAGACAGTGCCCAGCACTGCAACATCGTCGTTCTCTGGCAGGTTCAGGATGCCACACACTGCAGCACAGACAGGTGAGTGGCTGCGGCACCTGTGAAGGCTGGCGGCTGAATGAGCACTGCCCCTGCCCAGGTGGCTGGCCCAGTCTGACGGTCTGGGCAGCAGCTCCAAAGGTTTCTCTCAAGAAGTGATGACTGCAGTGATCATCAAGGGGCCACCTGCTGCTCCTGAGTGGACCACACAAAACTGGGCATCACCTGCCACCCCAGGCCAGAGCTTCTTGACCTGCTGCAACAACTTGGGCTTGAGCATCATAAGCCGCTGGAAGTAGATCTGAGCGTACTGCCTGTCATACACCCTGTGACTGAGCTTGAACCTCTCGCCCTGAAGGCACAGTGATCACTCTTACCACGACTGTGAAACCCAAGCATGAAAGGCCTGGATTTTCAAAGCTTACAGGCCGCACCTCGTTTTGGTAAGATGCAGTGACGCGCTTGAGCTGCTGGGGCTTGCATGTGCCAGGGTGGGATAGAAGCTCATCATACTTCCCTCTGCAGCAGACAATGGGTATCAAGCATGTCTGCGGGAGCAGCACGTTGCATCGCTGCTGCCCTGTGGACCAGTGCTGCTCTCGAATGGAGGGAATGCTCTCACGAAGCGCCAGGGATCTCCATTTGAGCATCCACCTCCATGATAATCTGGTCTGCTGCACTTGGAAGTGCTGCTGCTGACCAGCCCGCTCACTGAGTACAGATGGGACAGGAATTAGGGACACAGGAGGCCACTGACATGTCCGGAATGGCAGCCTGCCAGGATCAGAGCATGCTGCGATTGTTTCAAAAGCAAGAAAGTCGCTTTGACCACAGCACGCAGCAGAACGGTGCACACCGGTGCCCAGCAACGCATCAATAAAGGAGCCTCCTGAAGGCCCAGCAGTCGTTGGAACACGACCCACATTGTTGTGGAGCGACTCCGGCGGGGGCAGAAGAAGCTGTGGAGCTGGGCTCCCTGCCCTTGAGGCAGCATGTTCTTTTCAACCCAGTTGCTGTCCAAGAAGGGCCCACTGGCCACAGTGTGGCTGGCTGGGCACATGGACAAGCGGCTGAAGAAGGCCCAAATCATTGACACCAGCATCTCTAACTCTGTTGGTGAGGCAGCTCTGCATTGTTATGAGGTGCTCTGCTTGAGAAATTGCGCTGCTGCCATGTTCAAGTGCGCCCCCTGCCTGTGCCCAGACACGCTCTGCTGTGTGTGCAGACAATATCATCAACTCTGAGGCTCCCCTGGCACTTCGCCTGTCAGGGCAGCTGCTATTGGGCGTTGTGCGCATCCATGCGCGTAAGGTTGTCTTCCTGTACAACGACTGCAACGAGGCTGTGGTCAGGCTCAAGCAGGTCAGCATCCTACTTTCAAGGCTGCCAACAGAGCATCCGCCCCTTTAAGTGGGCTGCAGCTCCCCCTGGCCGAGCAGTCCTGGCACGCAACAGTCTGCGCTTGCACAGCTGATGGCTGCCAGCAGGCGGGAGAAAACACCAGCGACGCATGCCCTCTCTGCTGCAGGCATTCAAGGCCCATGATGTTGACCTGCCAGAAGGCAACACCCAGGCGCCAGAGCAGATGATCACGCTCCCCGAGATCCTTGAGTTTGAGGAACTGGAGCTGCTGGGCACTGAGCGCTTCAGCTTAGAGTGAGCCGTGGCCTGGAATGAAGTATGAGAGTAATGCTGGTCATCAGCCATCACAGTCTGGCAGAGGCCATACAGCCTGTTGGACGCACAGTGCAGCTGCAAACTCACAGCTGGTCTCTGCCAGCTTGCGCAGGCTCAAACCTGCTTGCTTGCTGGCGGTGACTTCAGCTCGACCCTGCTCATTCACCATACAGTGCGCTGATGGAACATACTGGTGCTGCAGCTCATTTGACCCAGGGGCTCCAGGCCCCAGCTTTAGGTTGGAGGGGCGCGACTCATTCTTGCTGGCTGATGACTGGACAGCTCTGCACAGCCAGGAGTTCGAGGGTGGGTGCCCACAGCACCTGCCTGCGCAGCCGCATGTCAGGCAGCCTGGCACAAGGGCAGCAGGTCGTCCTGAATGCATCTCTGATGTACTGCCATGGCAGCCGTCTGCCCCATCCTGCACACCCGCAGCGGTGGTGATCGCTGGCTGGCAAGCTGTTGTCAGCCAAGGTGTTCATGTCTCCATGTGGAAGGGCTCACTGTCTGGTGCAGCGAGCATGCTGTGCACTGCCTTCCTCTCACTACATCCATCATCATCACGTGTTGCGCGTGCTGCTGCAGAGGAGCAGTTTGAGATTGGCGGGGAGGCCTTTGAGCGGCACCTGAGCCTGGGAACGCCTGAGAAGCTGAGGGCTGCTCCCTCAGGGGACGCTGCCGCAGTGGCAGGTCGCAACAGCCTTGGCCTGGGGCTTGACCAGGACTCACTCTATGCTGGTGGGTTCGTTGCAGTAGCATGCTAATTGGTTTGCACAGCCTGCACAATGCTCCAGAGCTGCTTTCAAAGGGGCGGGCACGACCAAGCCACAGCTTCATTCTGCTCACTGACCAGCTGGTTGTCTGCCTGGCAGCCGTGATGAAGTCTACGGCTCTTCGACTCCGGGACATGAGTTGTCCCTCTTCTGCGCAGCGCAGCCTCAGCGCCCTGGCAGCAGGCCCCACCCATGCCGCCCCCAGCTCACCGCCTGCTGCATGTGCCCTCTGCAGGCAGTGGTGGTGGGGATGTGGCATATGATGAAGAGGAGGACGAGCGCATGGCTCCAATGCCTGCGGAGTTGCTGGAGGGGCCTGGCAGCATCCCGCGGCGCCCGCCCTCAGATGTGTTCGCCCCCCGCGAGAGCCTGGGCCTGCCCATCAGCAGCGGGGGTCTGGACCTGGGCAGCCTGCCCACACCTGGCGGCAGCCTCGGGTGCGCAGCTGGGCACCCCAGTATCCCATGCTTTTCATGATGAAGCTGACTTGGCTAAGTTGTTGTTGGATGTCAACGGTTGGCAGCAACAGTCAAGCTAGGCCCCCTTGCGAGAGAGCCTGGACTGGCTGCCAGCGCCACCATGGATCCAGCTGTCAACAGGGCAGCACTGGAGGGATGGTTTGAGTGCTGAGTGTTTTCAAGGTCAAGCCTGGCAGTCGCATCCTGATGTGCCTTTGCTGCCACAGGTCTCCTGAAATCCGCACGTGCATCTGCTTGGCTGCCAGTCTCTGCCGTACTTCTGATGAACAGGGTTCCTCAGCAAGCGTCGCAGCTATGTGTGGCTGACACATCTGCACAGGGCTTGCTGTGTGCGCTCAGTGACAGTAGATGGCTGCAGACATTGGGGTGTGGCATTCAGTGCAGTAGTGGCTGTGTGTAGACTGATGTGACGTTGACACCTGCAGGGCGCCAGTTCCTCACCCTTCAGGCAGAGCTGCTGTCTGGCTGGCCCCCTGTGTGTGCACTTTTGTTTCATTGTGCAAAAAGACGAGTGTGACACTGACACCTGCAGGGCGCCAACGCCGCAGCTGAACATCGAGGGTGTGCAGGAGCAAGACCCCACTCCCGCTCAGCAGAGGCCCCGCATGCCGCCTCGGAAGCGCTGCAAGCTGGACGTAGTCAAAGGTGGGATGGGCAACGACCTGGCAGCTTGGTGCATGTGCCTGGCTAGCATCCGTGCTTCACTGCTTCAGGCCGCCGCCCACAGATGCCTGACAGCAAAGCATGTTTGGCATGATTGGCACTGTGGAAGTACTCACCTGACCTGATTGGGTGCTGCAGCTGCATGCTCAAGAGAATAAAGTGCTCCTTCACCTCTTCTGCAGGCAAGGAGGGCTTGATTGCCAACATCACGCTGCCAGGGACAGAGATCAGGGCGCTCTTGAAGGACCGCTCCGAGCTGATGACACTGCGGGGGGCCAACCCTCACCTAGTGGCTGGGGTGCAGCAGCGGGCAGACCCCTTTGCAGTGGTGAGCAGAGGGCCTTGGCTGTGAGGCAGGGCTGTAGCAGGACACATGCTCTGCATGGGCACTGCCTTCCAGTCTTGTCAATCAAGGGTGTGCTGTGATGCCTGGGTCACACCAGTGGCCTCAGGCTTCTATGCCTTAGGCTGCCTGCTGCTGGCTGAGGGCCAGGCTACTGCAGTAGCCCAGTGTACAGTGGAAGGCGCTGCACAACTCATGTCCCTGTCGCTGCCTGAGCAGGCTGCCTGCTGCCGCAGGCTGGCTACAGCGCACAGGCCCATGACAGCATGCTGCACCGACCCGGTGTGAGCGAAGTGATGGCCCCAGAGCTGTATGCGCTGTATGAGGAGGCCATGGCCCTGCCCGCGTCACTGTCAGCGTCTGCAGACGACGAGCGCGAGCAGGGCGCACTTGAGCAGGACAACCTGGGGGGGTATGATGCAGACCCTGTGGACGAGGAGATTCAGGGAGATGGAGCTTCTGCTGATGGAGAGGTTGCAAAGGCTGTTGAGGATGCAGGCGGCGCCAAGGGGCAGGCACCTGCGGCAGGCTCCGCCCGCAAGTCCATGCGTTCGCCAGGCATTGCCCAGCCGCTTACTGCGGAGGGCAATGAAGGTGGGCAGGACATGGCTGACCGGACGCACAAATACTGCAGGCTGCAGACCAGCATCCCTCTTGGACACCTCTCTGTGCAGTGGCTGCATGCAGCAGCGTCCACTTGCGTTTCACCGATTGAAGAGGCCCCAAACATGCCGGTACACACTCAGCCATGGCGACTGCTACGCCTGCCGCTCCTATGTGCGGCTCCCCAGCTGCTTGCCAGCGAACATGGTGGCACTGTACACCTGTGACTGATCTGCGCACAGCCTGGATCTCATGGCTGAGGCTTGCCGGCAGGTGTTTAGGCTGGCCACACCGTCATGCATGGGTGGTGACTGGATCTAGACATGATGCCATACTGAGCCAACTCCATCAGGTCCCGTGCAGGCCCCATGCTCAATGGCGCCGATATGTGATGAAATCATCATGCACGTGTCACTGAGTCTGGGTTGGATGTCATTATGAGCCAGCTCCATCGGATCCTGTGCAGGCCCCATGCTCAAGGGCGCCGGCAACTGACAAACCCATCGAGCATGGGTCACTGCGTTCTGACTTGACGCCATACTGAGTCAGCTCCTTTGGAATTTGTGCAGGCCCCATGCTCAAGGGCGCCGGCAACACCCAGACAGAGGCAGACCTTGGTGTGGAGCTGCAGGGAGGTACGCACAGACAGCCGCATGCCCTCTCTCAGTCCACACTGCAGCACAGAGTGTTGTCTTGTCAAAAGCTGGCACAGCAACGCTGACTGTTGCATATCCAGCAACTCAGCGTGCTGGCGAGCACTGCTGCACAGTGCACATGTATCTGAGTGAGCAGGCGCATTTACCCGAGCAGCCAACCAGCTGCACAGGAACCCCTGGCTGGCACTGCCACCAGCCTGCCTGGCACACTGTCAACACATGGTCTGCCCAGCTGCTGCAGGTGCTGACATGGACATGGATGTTGACACCTACACACCCGGCCTGCCGGCCACCTCTGCAGGCACTGCTGCTGGTTCCCAGCAGCCCAGCCGCCCCGCAGGCTCCGGCGGCTCAGGGCAGAGCAGCCAGGATGTGATCAGAGCACAGGTCAGCCTGCCAGTCAAATGCCCGAATGGCCCTGCCCATCATCCAGAGAAGAAGCCTCCCTGAAGAGCTGAGCCAGGGCTTCCATGAGCTGCTGTGGACTCAAGGTGTCCAGGCTGTGGAGAGGCTGGGATTTGTATACAGGATGCTTCCTGAAGTGCAAATCACCCTTGCTGGTGCCCTGCAGGGATGTACTTCCTGACCGCACCAGCTGCCACACCACTTGGGGGATGAGAATTCCTTCAGTCCCTTAGCTGCCCGCTGCTGTTGTGCTGCAGGGACTGGGCCTTGGCCCCGCGAGCAGCCCTGACAGCCAGGCCCAGGAGGATACGGCCAAGACCAGCTTCACCTCTCGCACCAAAAAGGTGTTGGCGCACCTGCACAGCAGCTTTGAGGGCGGAGGCGGCCCCTCGAGCAGCAGCAGGAAACGCAGGCACCCCAGCAGTGCAGCAGAGCGTCCGCAAGGCGCCCAGGCAAGCACCCTGTGTCCTGCCCTGACAGTCCTAAGCTGCCCTGCTCCCTGCAGACTGCTGGCACATGTCCAGCTGTTAGCATGCAGCAGCGAAGCAGCTGATGCGTCGTCCTTCAATCAGCCTTGGCTGCTGCAGAGCAAAACATGTTTGCTGACTTCAGACACTGTGTGCTCCCTCCTGCAGGCCAGCTTGGATGGCATTGTTGTGGGCAAGTCCAGGCTGGATGCCAGCAGGTGGTTCTTTGAGATGCTGGTGCTGAAGACGAGGGACTACGTTGACCTTGAGCAGCAGCAGCCGTATGGTGACATCACGATCAGGCCAGGGCCTGCATTCAAGGCCCCCACCTAGAGTGTCAGGAAGACGCGCATGTATCATTGTCGCACATTGAACCACAGTCATGTGGCGTGCTAGTCCTGCTTAGCTCATGACGGCCCTGTTTTGCACGTTGAAAGTCAGACACATGAGCCTGTGTTTGCTGACATGTCATTTAAACCAACATCCAGCTCTGGCTCCAAGCCAAGGCGCCTTGATCAGATTGGTGACACATTTACCACAGGTCACGAACTTTGGGCTGGACATGCCCAAAATGCAAAGCATGACGTGCCATCTCAAAGCCATGAAGCCACAGTGCAAGTCTAGGTGTTTCAAATGTGCTTTGAGGCAGATTTCCGTCGTCCAGTCCTCTGTCTGCAGCAGCAACTGTCTGTGTCAGGTGAAAGAGCTCCATCAGGCCACCACGAAAACAGCCCACTCAGTTGAGTTGTTCCCCGGGCCCAAGATTCAAGACCAGATGAACATAGATGTTGTGACATCAAGTTTGGACGACTGCCAAATGCAGCAAAGCAGCAGCGCGTCCAGCGAGCAGCCAAGCACTTGTGTAGGTATTTGCTGTTCTTCTCAAGGCTGAACAGGATGGGGCAGCTGCTGTCGCCTGTTCATCATGCTAGCAGCCAGAAAGCCTCAAGTGCACGTTGATTGCTGCTAAAGCGGCGGGTGCAGGTGGGCACCACCAACAGGAGAGGCTGAAGGGGTGCGCAGTGCAGCAGACAGGGGATAAAGGCCTCTGCTTGCCTGTGACAGGAGCTGTGCGATGCCACCCAGCTCCCGCTGCTCTGCAGCGCTGTTGAGGCCACACCTGCCAGTCAGACAGGTCGGCTGACCAAGCCCTTAGAACCAGTGCAGACCTGTCAATGGCTGCGTGCCATCAAGCAGCATAGGTGAGCAGATGCATGGTTCCAGCAGACGGAGCTGGACCAGTCCTGGCTGATGCAGCAGCCTGAGCACATCATCATGAGGCCAGATGACGTCACAGCAGACGGCTGGGCCTGCATCTGTGGACAAGGCAGAGAGAGAGAGAGCCTGGCTAGGCCCTGTGCTGCGCAAGCGCAGCAAGGCTGGAGAAGTGTGGGTCAATGCATGCAGCATCTGGCACCCTTCATGCCGACCCCTGCCACAGGAAGGGGAGCGCAGCCAATCTCCAGCCTCTGGCGATAGATGCCTGCAGGCATGCAAGGTTGGATGCTCACCCTGGCTTCCCACACATCGGCTTGCCCCAGTCCTCAATCAGTGCTTTCGCCTCAGGTACCTCCAGTCCAAAGCGGCTGGCCTGCAACCGCTGACGGCAGACAGGCTAAAGCTCTGCACACAACATTCGGCAGCAGACACCTGTGTTGCTCAACCTGTCTGGGACAGCCTGCCATAGCGGCACCAGAGATCTCAGAATAGGGCATGCTTAAGCCGTGCTGTTGCATGCTGCTGGGCCCCTGTTCACTGACCCCTCAAGTCTAGGCTGAAGGATGGGTGAGCTGTCCAATTTAGGCTCATGCCTGCATCGTCTGTGCGACATGGAACAGAGTTGAAGTGTGCAGCCAATCTCCCTGGAGGACTGTGGTGTCAGTCGTAAGCGCTGTGTCTAAATGGGACATGTCGGGCCGCCCAGCCTGTTCAGAGGCTACCAGCACACTTTCATGTTAGCACTCCCGCACCTGAGCTGCTATGTCATACAGCAGGGACGGTGACACTGCAGCAGTCCGTGATACTCAACCTGGATGTTGCAAAGCTGCATGGCCTGCAGCAGACAGGCCTTCATCTGGGGGGTTTCCATACCAGTGGTCATGCTGGTGTTGCACGCATTAGCTGTCACTGGACCGGGTGTCCTGCAACCAATCGCTGGAGCTTGTTCAAGGTGCAGCCTGCTGGCAGCTCAGGTGTTTGCTGTCATGACACGGGTGACTTGTCTGCTGGCAGACCAGCAGCAGGCAGAGCACTCAAACAGATAGGTAGAGGTGCCCCTTAGCACCCAGGCATTGTTGACAAATTCAGGTCCCACATCCAACCCAGACAACAATGCCCTGCAGCTCAAACAGGACGACTTTCAGCAGTGTTGGGTCAGGGGCACTCTGCTGTGGGGGCAAACACAGGGCTGCTTCACACCGTGTTGGGCACATGACATCGCCACAGCTTTGCGGCCTGAGCAGGTCAGAGATCTCTGGCCAGCAATGGCAGCGCTGTCACATGCTGTGCACATTCTGTGCTGTCAGTATTTCGTGGGCAGGGGCTGCAACGGCAGCCACACCTCAAGCTGGAGACTGGGGTCAATGTGTATTGCAGACATGCCCACCCACGACTTCGGCAACCCCTGCTCACCATGTGAAAACAGCTGTCCTGGCAGAAGTTTCCTCAGCAACCCCTGCTCACCTATGTGAAAACCGATGTCCTGGCAGAGATGGGGGTGCATGCTGCTGTGGCGATGCCATGGTGCACCTGCTGGCTGTGTGCCGGCTGTGCGCTCATCTGCCTGCCTAAGCATCTGGCAGGGCAGACCAGGCAGTGCGTGAATGCGCAGCCCCTGTACTTCTGCTGCATGTCTTTGTCTCCAGCAGAAAGTGGCCCTCTCCCCCACCAGGGCAGCTGGCGGGGCAGACTTGCATTTTGGTCTGCTCTGTTTGTTGCAATGCACCCCAGCGACTTTGCAGCTTTTGACAAAGGGGCGGGTGGGGTCTGCTAGTTGCTCTTCTTGCTTGGCCATTTGGCTGAAACTCAAGACTTGAAGCAACTCTGTGTGTGCCTTTGCAGGTGCGAACCCTGAGCTTGATGATTCTGCCATCACTAACAACACCTAAAGTGAGAGTCACTTGGTGGTTGGCATAGTGTCTCATTGCAGAGAAGGGCAGCCCATCTCAACAAGCACCGTTATGTGGGCTTTGTGAAGCACCAATACCTTTGGGAATGTGCTTTGATAGAGCACTTTGAGTTAGCCAGGACTCTAGAAAACTCTATCTAACCTGAAGTGTATTGAAGAACAGAACATGTCCTGACGCTTTTGCCAGACCTGTCTGACCCCTTAATGATCAGGTCATGAGGGCAGGCAAAGTGGCGGGCAAATAGCAGTACCTGTCAGGTATGCCTGAAGTGTGGCAAGCTCCTCAAGGCTGAAACGGAGGGGCCAACTGCTGGCCCCCCTCCCTGATGCCACCGGCGAGAAAACCCTCAGGCAGCAGAGTGGTCTGTCCAGCCTCTCTCTGAAGCTCAGACTCATGTCCTGCGCTGCACAGTATTCTGCGCTGGAGCATCAGGAATGGAAGCCTCATGACCAGGCAGTCAGCGGCTGTGCTGCAGCCTTGGTGCATGTGCTGAGGCTGCTGTCTGACCACCCTCAGGACATGCCGGCAGCTCAGGCACGCCAGGTAGGCACTTCTGCCAGCCTTGGAGAGCGCGGCTTATGTGCCAGCGCGGCTGATGTGCCAACAAGCATCAAAATGGTGCTGCTGCTTGATGAGGGACTTCAGGGCACGACCACAGGCAGGCTGGAGGTGACGCGAACAGTGACACAGGCTGGACACATCCCAGCTGACGCAGTGCACACAGGCAGTCTGCAGTGCACGCGACACCTCATGCTTGCGAGTCTGCAGGTCATCAACACCCAGGCTGGCCTGCCAGCAGCGTGTCCTTCAGGCTAGCAGCTGCCCTCCCCTCAGTGCACCCCTGGGAGGCACCAGCCACTTCATTGGCAGGAGGCCAGGCTGGCAGACAAAGTCGGTCTGTGGCCTGCCGCGTGCAGCGCCGTTACTGCCTGCTCCATGTGCAGCTGCACACCGCTCAATGCGCAAATTGCTACACTGTCATCAAGCTGCATGGCTTCTTTGTGTCTCAGAGCAGATCCTCTCGGCAGTCCACTCCCAAGAGTGCTCTGGACTGATTGGAGAGCCTTTGACAGCCATCCTGAGTGTCTTCCAGGGTTCAGTGAGCTGCAGGATGCACTGCTTAACACCTGTGGGCAATGATGACTTGAGTCAAGCTTCAGCCAGCTGCAGCGTGTACTGGACATGGTCTCAGCCTGGTGTGTGCTGCTCTGCTTTGAGTGGTACCTGCTGCCCCTCCACTGAATGCAACCAGGAGGTGGATGTCAGGCATACTCTGCACAGCAGGTGACAAACTGGACCACTGACGTCTCATGCATCAATTCGAAGGCCACACAATACATTGAGCTCCTCAGCCACATCAATGAGCTGAGCTTTGGCAGCGTTTTAGAGCTGTGATCACTTTCTTTCTTAAAAGCCAAGGAGATAAGATCTTGACCAGCTGCTGCGATCGCTTGCTCGGTGTCAATCAGGAGCGGCTCCATCATGCAGACCACCATGCAGCGTTCTGCATTCCTGGGCACCTCGCTGAAGACTGCCGGTGGCCAGGCTGCCGGTGGCCAGCAGGCCCCCAAGCAGTTCCAGTGCCAGGCCTTCTTCAAGAGGGCCCAGAAGGAGGCTGGGTCAGCACAGAAGACAGCGCAGAAGAAGGCAGCACAGGCCCCCAAGAAGGCCCAGCAGCCTGCCAAGAAGGCCACCCAGGTCCTGAAGAAGGCACTCCCATCTGCTCCCAAGACGCAGGCCAAGAGTGCGGTGAAGCAGGCCAAGAAGGCTGCCCCCAAGCCGCCCTCTCCCAGGCCCCTTGCCCGCGCAGCAAAGGGCGGCTCAAAGCGAACCAAGGGCTGGTTGGGTGAGGCCGCTGGTGGCGCCCAGAACCTGGACAAGTGGTATGGTGAGCTTGATAGCATTGCTGGCCTCAGCCAATGCAATCTGCATGACAGCTGGATTGATCACCCTTGCTTTCCCCTGCAGGCCCTGATCGTGCCCTGTTCCTGCCCACTGGTCTGCTGGACCCCAACACCGATGTGCCCAACTATCTGAATGGGCAGCTGGCTGGCGAGTGAGTTGTGACACGTTGTGCACCGCCCTGTGTGTGCATGCTGCAGCTGTTTGCGCAGAGCTTTCTGTGGCCTCTGCGGCATGCTTTCTGCCTGCATTCCAGGGCTGCTGCATCCTGTTTTGAGCACTGAATTTTTGGCAATATCAGATTTCATCCTCAGGGCTGCCCACTCTGCAGGTCCGGTCTGATCGACTGGCCACCGATTTCACGATGCCCTTGGCTGTGTCTGCAGCTACGGCTACGACCCCCTCGGTCTGGGGAAGGACCAGGCCACCGTGGAGAAGTACCGTGCCTACGAGCTGTTGCATGCCCGGTGGGCAATGCTGGCAGCAGCTGGGATCATCATCCCAGAGGGGCTGCAGGCCAATGGCGCAGACCTGCACGGCGGGACCTGGTTTGAGACCGGCGCTGAGATGCTCAACGGTGGCACCCTGAACTACTTCGCTGTGCCCTGGGGCATTGTAAACAACCCCCTGCCGCTGGTGGCAGTCACCGTGATCGAGGTTGGCCTGATGGGCGCAGTGGAGAGGTACAGGTGGGTGCCAGCGCTTGCTGCTTGGATGCAAGACTTTGCAGGCAGGCATTGTTGCTGCAGTGTGCAGCAGCGCTACAAAGCACCAAGGCTGCAGGGTCTGTGCTTCCAAGGATCCCGCAGCGCAGCCATGCAGCTGCTCACTGGCTGTGGGGGATCCCCAGAGCAATGCTGCCTTTCAGCCACAAAGCGTCCTGCTGCATCGCCGTCCCGCACTGCCTCACGCGTGTCTGCCCTGCTGCAGGCAACAGGGCGAGGGCCCTCCAGGCTACAGCCCTGGCGTCGGCAAGTTTGACAGCAACATCTTCCAGGGGCTGGACAACTTGTACCCTGGCGGGCCGTTCGACCCTCTTGGCCTGGTGCGTGTGTTTGATCTGGCTTGCTGGATTGCATAGTATGCCAGCAGCTGCAGGGATGCCTGTCTACATCGTCGTCAGGCTTATGCAAAGCACGCAGCATGTTTGGCTGGAAGGCCTGCAGGATGACAGAGGCACTTGCAGTGTGCTGTGCGGGCACGTCCCTGCGGTGTGGCCAGGGTTGCATCCAGGTCAAGGCTGGGCTGTAGGTGCCTGTACCAGGAGACTGTACCAGGGGATGCCTCTGCCTGTCTGCCCTGCAGCTGGCACTTTGATTCTGCTCCGCTGAACATTGAGTGGCAGAGCTTCTGTTGACATACGACAGGCTGAGCTGTTCTCTTCGCTGGCGTGCAGGCAGATGACCCAGAGGTGTTTGCAGAGCTGAAGGTCAAGGAGATCAAGAACGGCCGTCTGGCCATGGTCTCAGTGCTGGTGAGTTGCGTCACTTCCAAGTCTGGGCACCATGCCCTTGCTACTGCTTGTCTTGGCTGCTTGCTTTGGATCTTGCTGTTCCCCGAGGGCTGTAAGCTGGACCCTGCAGATGCATGCACAAGCCACAAGCAGCAACTAGGTCGCACTGAGCGGCTCAAGTACACATGCTTGTGGGATGACTTCGCCGGGCAGCAGCCTGCATGCAGTGCAGCTTGGGTTCAAGATCACAGCCTGCATAGCAAGGCTTGTCGGAAGTGGGGCTGAGGGTCCTGTCTCGGCTGGTGCAGGCATTCGCAGTTCAGAGCTACGTGACGGGCGAGGGCCCCTACGCCAACTGGAGCAAGCATGTGGCAGACCCCTTTGGCTACAACCTTGTGACAATTGTTGGCAATGAGGACAGGTGTGCTTGGGTCTACCTGTGATGCTGCTTGGTTTCTGGCGTGCCTGCCAAGCTGCTCCATCCTGTGTCTCTTCTGCATTGTCTTGCCTAACTAATGTGCTGCTGCTCCTGTCTGCAGGCTGCCCACACTCTGATGTTTCCCCCACCCCCACCTCTGCAATGCTGGCCAGCATTTGCTGGCGCGAGTTCTGGCTTTGAAAAAGGTACAACGCCAGCAGCCACCATTTTTGATTGACCTTTGCCCTCCAGGGCTGCCAGTCAGTTAGCACACCTCTTGTACTGTCCCAATGAACCGCCAATGCACTTATTGTTGCTGAGGAAACCGTCTTGAGTCGGAGGCACAGCAGTGTATCAGCGAAGCCCCTGTAATTCAGTACAGGCACCAGTGACAGCATAACAAGCAGGTGGTTTCATCCGCATTGGTGCAAACCAGCAGAAAACACCTCAGCTCATGAGTGATAAAATAACGGTATATGGACACCATGCGCTATGGCTCATGGATCGCCGTTTTGGTGCTCAGGCAAGGGCCCCGAGTTGCAGCATGATTGAAATGTAATGGCTACATTACAGCTTGATCAGGACCCCACCATGGACAGTAGATTGGCAAGGAAGCGCAAGGCAGATGCACTGGTGAGCTTCTTCACAGAGGACATGCAGTCCTGAGGCAAAGCTCCAGATTCGCAGCATCAAGACTCAAGTGTGTTGCGATGAAGGAGGAATGCAGCTTAGAAGAGCAGCCTGTCAGCCAGGCAGAGCACTCTGCACTCCATGAGGTATTGCTGCAGCGCACAGATTTGGCACACCCTCGAGCTCCAGGCAGTCAGCTGCAGGCTGGCAGCAGCAGTAGCCTGTCAGCTGAGCCTCCCCCACCTGCCATTCCCGTTGCAAAGCAGCCGGCGGGGGAGCAGGCGGCAGTGCCGAGCTCTCAGCCAAGCACTGCGGCAAACTTGCTGCCCCCTGGCAAGCTCAGCGAGCAAAACAATCCCGCAGATGCAATGGCAGTGCATGGCCACAGCCCACCTGCAGCACAGGGGAGCAGGGCACATGCTGAGAGCCACGATGCCTCCACAGAGGAGAAGCCCGAGGCCGGAAGGCCCGAGCGCAGAGGGCCAGGCCTGGCAGATTCCCGCCAGACTGCAGCTGCAGCACGGCCAGAACGTGAGGGCTCTGCTGCCTCTCAGCCTGCAGGGGGCAAAGTGCAGGGTGCTGCCCAGCAGCAGGCAGCAAGGGGGGCGGCAGCAGCAGTCTTGGGGCAGGACCTGGCCTGCAGCGAGCTGGTGGCAGCTGCAGATGCAGCGTCTGTGTTGTGGGCCCGCATCAAGGGCTACCCTTTCTGGCCGGTGAGCTGCTTTGCATCGTGCAGGGAGGCATGCTGTTGTGCCTGATGTGCAGCCCACTGGGCTGTACACAGGGCGCTCGAGGCACAGCGTCTGACACCTGTGCACTTTTGAGAAGTGCAGACCGTGCTGATCCATCCCTGGGCTATACAGCCAGGTGCATCAGACCTGGAGGTGCTAGGCAGCCGTTGCTCATGGGCACTGCACAGGATCAGGTCTTCGTCATGTTTGAACATGCCACTACAGCAGTGCTGGAAGTGGCAGGCACGGCCATTCCTGGTGCAGTGATATGTCCGGTGCAGCATTTGCTGCAGGGCTTGGTGTGCTGCAGGATCATTTTGTGCTGCAGGAATCAATGCGCTACAGGCCTCTGCTGCAGCATGAGAGTCGGCGTGCTGCAGGATGGGTGTGCTGCAAGAGTTTGCTGCTGGACTCGTCCTGCTGCATTGTGGGTCTGCCCCTCACCACCCTCATGCTGCCCTCATGCTGCAAGGACTCCTGGCCTGCCCGGCGCCATAGTCATGCCTGCTGCTCAGGCCCACGGTCAGCAACGCATCCTGTGCAGCACCCTGCTGCCTCACGCCACCCCCTGTACTGCGCAGGCTCATGATGTGCTTGGCAATCTGCTGCAACACAACACCCTGTCTCACATCACCTTGCATTGGTCCCACCCCCTCGCACCACCCCATATGCTGCGCAGGCCCAGGTGATGTCCGAGGCTGCCGCCGCGCAGCGCCTGAAGGACGTCCTGCGCCGAGGCGCTAATTCCATGCCAGTCATGTTCTTTGGCACGCTGGAGGTGGCCTGGATCACCGGGCGCGACACTGTAGCCTGGGCCGATGGGGTACACAAGGGTCTGCTGACCAAGTGCGCCAAGCGATACCGCAGGGCCTTCAAGGCTGGCGTGGAGCAGGTGGGCGCCAGGCAGCACATGCCCTTGTCCAGGTTTTGTGCCTGCTGCTCAGACCTTGAGCCTGCAGAAGTGCCCATCACCGTCAGCAGCATGTTGCTGGGCAGGTCAGCGGCGTGCTCGTCTATTCTGTGCCTATCTCGTTGATGGTGCCTGCTGCTTCAGCTGCAATCTCAGGGGCCCCCACGCTTGTGCTGGCCCGCAACGGAGCCTGTGCAGGCGTCTGGCTGTTGAGCACCTGCACGCCATATTTTGCTTTGAGGCCCTTAGCATGCAATGCAGGGCCTCCGCAGTTCATAGTGATGGCTGACACACTGCCCTGTCTGTGCAGGTGCGCGAGATGTTCCACCCTGAGGGCAGCCATGCAGTGCCAGAGGACTGGTGGCAGCTCAGCGCCAGGGGCAGTGCAGGTCCAGCACCTGCAGAGGGAGCAGCTGACGCCGCAAGGCAGCCCCAACGCAAAGCCAAGCCGGCCAAGCACAGACATAGGACTGTCAAGGTCCAGCCTGCAGTTGCTGACTTGCTGCTGACTGCAGCAGCACAGCCACCGCCGTCTGGTGCGCATGCCACGGTGAGCGCTCACGCCCCAGCGGCCGCTGAAGCGCTTGCTGCTGCGGGGGCCACAGCTGCTGCTGAAGTGCCTCTCCCTGCTGCCCCGGTCAGCAGCGAGGCATGTGCAGCAGGGCTCAAGGGAATAGGCAGCAGGCCTCTGTCAGCAGCCAGCAAGCAGCGGACTGGGGTCAAGAGGGGCAGGCTGTCTTCAGGAGGCAAAGGTAGGAAGAGCCCAGGGAAGAAGTCCAAGAGCAGCGTCAGCAAGGCTAGGCCCGGCAGGCGGCAGTCTGCAAAGGCTCACAGGGCTTTTGTGGCAGAGCTGCCTGAGCTGGACGACCACCAGCTGCTGCAAGTGCTGCAGCGGCTCGTGGCGCCTGCTGGGGCCATCGAGCTGGCCCTGGCACCTCCTGAGGCCAGCACGGCGGGTCGCCAGCAGGGCGCCCCGCAGCAGCAGCATCAGCTGGTCAGGCTCCAGGCTGGTCTTGAGCCGGAGGCCAGCACAGCCGGGCTGGTGGCAGCTGGCTTGCAGGAAGCTCCAGGAGGCAGCCTGCTCCCTCAGTGTGCGGCATGGGCTCCAGAGCTGGCAGCTGCCCAGCGGGAGGATGTGCGGGAGCAAGCCAGCGGGCTGCCCTACTCCCACAGCACTCCGGCTGCGGGGCCAGGCGAAATGGATGTGGACACGCGCTGCGCTGATGCTGAGCTGGTGTCTCTGAGGCTGACCATGGCAGCTGCCGCCGAGGCGCAGCCAGTGAGCGTGCACCTCACAGTGGAGCAGCCGCAGCCAGATGCCATGCCTGGCGCTGCTGTCTCTGATGCTGCGGAGACTGAGCTGGCACCTGCTGCTGCGGCGGTGGCTGCAGCCCAGATGGGTGGGGCAGCAGGGCAGCAGCACGCGGCGGTGGCTGTGTCAGGCAAGCGCCCCGGTGGCAGAGGGTTGGGCAAGGGCAGAAAGATGCCTAAGCGCAGCCCCCTGCGTCAGAAGGCAGGTGTGGGCAAGAAGCGGGCTAAGACTGTCACCAGACTGGTGACAGTGGCTGATGGCCTGCTCCTGGGTAAGGCAATCAGGCAGATGCGCAGCTTCTTTTTCTTGCAGCCACAGGTCCAATGCTCTTCAGGGGCCTCTGGGCTGTGAGTGATGAGACCACAGTGTCCCTGCAGCATGTCTGTGGGAAGTCAATGGCCAACTTCTTGTAGCTTGTCTGCTTCCAATGCACTTAGCCACATATGTCCTGCGTGCAGATGCCGAGCTGTTGGGCAAGGGTCTGGGCAGCCTGCCGCTGTCTGCAGAGCAGCAGGGCAGGCTAGTGCAGCTGGCAGAGCAGGCACAGAGCATGACCCCGCAGCCTGGTCAGGTATGCAGCCTGCCTGCGCTGTAACGCGCCTCTGCCCTGATGCCCTGTCCACAGCTGTGCTCGCTGCATGCTCTTGGGCGCACCCCGGCATGCTGCAGCTTGGCGGCAGCTGGACTGGCACCAGCTGTGCATGCGGAGCTGCACCTGCAGGCATCAGGCTGTGTCCACCCGCCACTGGGTGCCTGACACCTGACATTTGACCCCAGCTAGGGTATCCTCATGCAGGCGCTGGCACAGGAGGCAAAGGCTGCCCTGCAGAGCCTGCGCCTGGCCCTGCAGTCACTTTGCGGCCAGGGCCCCAGGCATCCTGACCCTGCTCCTCAGGCGGGCGAGTTTTTGGACAGCAGCCCACCTGGGCCTGTGCTGAGCACGGCTGCTCAGGCAGAGATGAGGGACCAGACCCCCACCTGGGTCCCCCTGCAGCGCAACCTGTGGCTGGCCCCCAAGCCAAAGAAGCTGGCTCGGGCCCAGATTCATGTGAGGCAGCCGGGGTGCAAGCTTGCTGGGGCGCGCGATGCGTCAGCCATCTGTGCATTGCATCTGCGGTGTCAGGTGCTGCATCTGTGCCCAGTTGGCTTGCTTGGCCTGCTGCAATGCCTGACTGCACAAATGGCGTGCCTGCTGCAAGGTGCTGCTCCCTGGCAGGGCAACAGCCCCCTCCGCCTGATTTGTGCGACCCAGAGAGGCCCCAGAAATCTTTTTGCCACCTGCTCTGCTACACTGCCCCGTGCAGGTGTGCATCTGCGACCCGCCCACACAGCGCTCGCTGCTGTCCACGTTGTCAGCCCGCGCCCCCACTCAGCGCCAGCTGGTCAACGCTCAGCGCCTGCAGGCGGGTGACCCTCCCACTGAGCAGGCTGCCCAGGTGGAGCCGCTGCCTGACCCCACCTTCCAGCCGCCAACCTGGGCCCAGGCTCACTTTGAGACATCCGCAGCAGCAGGTAAAGCTGAGTGGCCCCAAGGTAGCATGCTCCCCCCACCCTAGATGGCCTAGAAGGCATCATTCGCTTCTTGCCTGCAGTCCAAGCAAAACTGTCACAGCATCTGCCTGGCAAATGGATGCAGCCACTGCCAGCTGAGAGTTCGCTGTTGGCAACCTGCTCAATATAAGGCTTTCTTGTGGAGCTGAGGGCCAGGCCCTGTGTGATGGACTTTTCTGTGGCTGCTGCAGGGGGGAGCACCGACGGGCCTCAGGCAGAGCCGGCTGTTGTGGCGGCGGCGGCTGCGGAGCAGACGGGGTGCCGTGGGTGTGGGGAGGGCTGCCTGAACCGGCTGTCCTTCATCTGCTGCGACCCTCGGCTGTGCCCCTGCGGGGAACAGTGCAGCAACAGGTGGGGCCCTGTGCAGCGTGTGTTGCCTGCGGCTGTGGAGCAGAATGGGTGCCGGGGGTGTGGGCATGTCTGCCTGCGCTGCGTCCATCTGGTGCAACCCCAGGGTGTGCTCCTGCAGGGAAGAGTGCACCAACTGGTTTGCCCATGTGCATCAACTGCAGCCTGTATCAGGCTGACTTTGCGGCTGCACGGTGTGCGCCTGTGAGCACCTTAGCCTGGTGATGTAAGGGCTAGGGGCAGGGTTGCCTGCAGTGGCTGTCTGCAGTGACACCACATTTGACCCCACCCAGGAGACAAGTGCAGCAATTGGTGCAGACGGGCCCCATGTGCAGCACTTTGCTGCCTGTGCTGCAGCGCAGCATTCAGCACAATGCTGCCTGTCATCCCCATGAGTCGCAAAGGATGGCGGCCAGCCTGCACACCTGCACTCACCCCTGCAGCAGCAGCTGCTGCAGTGGCTGCTAGCAGCTTCCTGAGCCTGCCAGCTAATTTTGGGTCTGTTTTGCTTGCTGCCTGCTTCTGCATGGTGGCTGCTCATGGTTCTCCACCCCCAATGGCAGTGTAAGCGTACAGTCAAAGTGGCACATTTCATGTGGCTGCGCACTATGTGCAGGCCGTTCCAGGCCATGCGGTCGCCTCAAATGGAGAGCTTTCTGACCGAGAACAGGGGCTGGGGCGTGAGAGCATCTCAGGCCATCAGGAAGGGGACCTTCATTGTGGAGTATGCAGGCAAGCACTGTGGGAGCAGACAGTTTTCCAGCAGATGCTGTCTGCTGTGAGGCTGCAGCAGCCGGCATGTTCATGCTGCTGGCCGGCACTGACCAGGTGTCGGCTTGGTTGTTGCAGCAGCTGTTGTTCAGTGGCAGGCATGTTCACGCTGCTGGCCGACACTGACCAGGTGTCGGCTTGGCTGTTGCAGCAGCTGTTGTTCAGTGGCAGCATGTGCAGCGTTGGGCCACAAATCACCGCTGCCTGGCTGAACGGCAGGTGCGTGGCAACAGCCACAGCGTCGCACCTACTGCCTCAGTAGTAGGGGCTTCCCAGGTTCTGTACATGCTTCAGAACTGCCTGTGCTGATGCGTGCCTCACAACCATGCAGGGAGCTGCGTGTCGCGCGCCACAGCATGCACTGCCCTGTCTCCAGGCGCCACCTGGCAGCCAGGGCCTCTCAGCTGCTCAGACAGCTGGGTTGTTGACCTGTCCACGACGTTGCAGGGGAGGTCATCACCACGCAGGAGTGCGGTCGGCGCATGCGCGAGGCCAAAGCGTCGGGGCAGCCCCACTTCTACATGATGGAGCTGACCCCCGGGCTCATCATCGACGCACGCGCCAGGGGCAACCTGGCGCGCCTCATCAACAGCAGCTGCGCGCCCAACTGCGAGAGCCAGAAGTGGCATGACCCCACAGGTTTGCTTTCGTGGAGTGGGCAACTTGCTTGCCTGAAAGCCAGGCTATCTGGCAGTGCACTGTTGTAGCTTGCCGTTCTGATTGCAGAGGGTCGGCAACAGGATGGCAAAATGGCTGTGCCAGAGGACACTTACACCATCAGTCTAGGCACACTTGTCAGGCCAGCTGACCTCCCACCGCCATGGGGCAATTGTGTTCTCCAGACAGCAGCCTCTGCCAGTGCTGCTGCCCTGCCGCTGCTGGTGGTTGCCACGTACCTCTTTACTGCCCTCCTGCTGCAATCCAAGGTCAACTTTGCAAGTCGGACACGGCCACAAATCGTCAGCTGCAGGGCCAGCCTGCTCTTTCGCAGCTGTGCATCGTGCATGAAGCATTTCCATAGCCTCAGTCGCGCAGAGTTGCCTTGCGGTGCCTGCATATGGTAGGTTGACTGACTTGCTCAGGCTGCAGGCGTGAGCTGTGCATTGGCTGCTGCCACCCTTGCCGCAGCCTGTCCACCCTGCCACAGTCGGCAGGGCGTGCTGACTGGCTGCTGTTGTCCTCTGCAGGCAAGGTGGGCACTGGCTGCTGTCAGCCTTGCTGCAGCCTATCCAACCTGCCACCAGCAGCAGGCGTACTGACTGGCTGCTGTCGTCCTTTCCAGGCGAGGTGCGCATCGGCATCTTTGCCATTCGGGACATCACCCCGGGAGAGGAGCTGACCTATGACTACCAGTTCCAGCACTCTGGACTGGCGGGCGCAGCAGGAGCCTACAGGTGAGGTGTGGCACCACATGCATGTTGTACATGTAGTTTTTCGGCTGCTCCCTGTCACTGCTACAGTCACTAATGGGAAGTGCAGTGGGGCACAATATTGCCTGGCAGAGTGAGCTGCCTGTTCAATGCCCTCCGCATGACAACAGATGCTGCTGCGCCTCTCGAGGCACAGTGACTTGCGTGGAGCAGGCAGGCTGGCGCCTGCATTGACTCACTGCCTGCCGCTCTGCAGGTGAATGTGCGCGCATGTGCTTCAACACACTGGCTGTCATTTCACTCACCCATGCAGAGTGGCCCCCTCTTGTTGCTGTGCAGGTACTTTTCATGTGGTGCGCCCTGCTGCCACAGCATGCCAGGCACACAGCAGGCCCTACAGCACTTAGCTGCAAATGCTGCTACAGGTGCTTGTGGATGCCGCAGTGGCTTGCAAGGTTGCTTGGATGACCAAGTGGGCACACATCTTGACTTGGATCCTGCTGCTGTGCAGGTGCATGTGCGGCGCGCCCTCCTGCCGCGGCACGATGGACACCCAGCCAGAGC
Organism: Asterochloris erici; assembly: GCA_019693375.1. NCBI lineage: Eukaryota > Viridiplantae > Chlorophyta > Trebouxiophyceae > Trebouxiales > Trebouxiaceae > Asterochloris > Asterochloris erici. The sequence continues at coordinate 95,250 of JAAMXJ010000588.1, read as the reverse complement.
GCTTCAAAGATTTTGGGAAGCGCATTGAGATCTGGTGGGAAGGGGACAGCGTCTTTTACCGCGGCACCGTCCTGCAGTACCACACAGCCTCGGGGAAGCACACCGTGCTGTACGACGATGGGGAGAGCGAGAAGATCTCACTGGGGCTCATGCGCCACAGGTGGGGCCCTGGCTCCTCTGGGACTGAGCTCTCAGCTGGTTGGGCAAGTCATCATAGCCTTGTGCATGTGACATCAAGGTGTGCGGTGGATGTGCAGCAGGTTTGGCGGGATCGGGGGAGAAAAGGGGTAGCCCCACCTTGTAGCTGCCGTTGGGAGATGTGATTGAGCCAGTGGGGTGTGCGGCCAGCCTCTGCCAGGGAGGCTAGGACCCGTCTGCTACATGTGTTTGTCTCCACCTTAGGCCATTGTATAAGCTGGCACCATGATTGGGCACAGATGACGGGACTGCGCCTCGACACTTCGCGTGGGCAGATGTGTGGAGATGGTGCCTACTCGTCACAATGCTTGCTTGCCTATCCCAGTGCTTCAGCCGCGACTGTGGTCACATGATTGCTGCTGCTGCTGCTGCTGCTGCCAAGGCCGGTTTCAGAACAGTGCATCTTTTCAGCAGGTGGTTGGCGGAGGATGCTTCGCCCCATGCCAGCCCACAGCCCCCAGAGGAAGCCCAGCAGAGTCTCCCTCTCGCCAGCTCCTTGCCTGACGGTGAGGCATGCAAACCCTTTCTGGCCGGCTGATCTCTCAGGCCTTGAGCACACAGCCAAGTTTGCTGCCTGCTGACTGCACTGGAGGCTGATAATCACATGCCGGCTGCTCGTGCCAACGTGCTGCTTACTGCAGAGTCTGGGCTGCTGTATTGACAGCTTGCCCCAATGGCCACTGCAGGGGGCGAGGATGGGCCCCAGGCTGGTGGCATGGCAGGTGTCATCCTGCCGGCATTTGAGAAGCAGGTCCTTGGGGGCCAGGCAGCTGCTGTTCAGCACGCAGTCAACCAGCAGGACACAGCTGGCAGTGAAGCAGCTCCCGCAGGGTCCTGCGCTGAGGAGCAGAAAGCGGAGGTTGCACTGCCTCGCAAGCGCAAGCTCGAATTTGTCAGTGCCGAGGAGGAGGCAGCTGCAACCAAGGTGGGCTCTCACCAGGTAACACAACCCCCAGGCATCTGCGCAAGTGCGCTGAGCATCTGATCTGCCCTGAAGTGGTTCACCGGCTGCCTTCCATCAGCAGCACGATGTAAGCTGTGATGGCCTTCCATGGGTAGGACCGGGCATTTGCAGCAGGTGTGCTGAGCATCTGCTCTGCCCGGCAGCACCTCAGCAGCATTCGAGGCGGCACATTCTGTGGTGTTTGCTGGCGGCTGCAGCACGTGCTGTAGGGCCCGCGCCACTAAAGCAAGATGATCTGGTGGCAAGCGCGAAATGGAGTCCGGCTGCCAAAAAGGCACTGCCAGACTTCAGCTTCCCTGCTTGACACTCAAGAACCTGAGTCCTCAGCCTGCAGCTTGAAGACCTGAGAGTCAGTCTGCTGCTTCAAGAAGATCTCAGCCCCTGAATGCGCATCATCTGCACTGCAGGGCCTGGCTGCTGCAGCCCTGGAGCGCCAGCATGGGCTTGGCGGGCTGCCCAGCACTGCCCCTGACGTTCAGACTGCCGAGCTCATCTCAGTCGCCAAGGCTGAGCCGCCCTTGCCTGTAAAAGCAGAGCCGCCTGTGGCAGCCCCTTTTGAGCAGCCTGCTGCCTGCAATGGTGCTATTGACTTGCTGGCGGAGGGCGCAGATGTACGACAGGGTCCTCTTCCCCCTGAGTTGGCCAAGGTGAGACCGTTCTCCCCTTGCAACTTGACATGGCAGTACGCAGGCAGCGTTTGTTGGGGAATCATGGTTGCACTGCGTTGCCTTGGAGGAGACGGCTTGCCTGCTGTGGGAAGGTGCCAGCTGCCCTGTGGATCCCTGCGCATCTCTGCTACGGCTCAGCATGTCTCTCCCGCCATGGCCTGCTGAGCTATCTGCGCCCCTGCTTCCCTTGGGCTGCTGAGCAGGCCATCCCACACAGCCGATGTGCATGCAGGTGCCCACTGATGCTGCAAACCAATCAGGCGAGCAGGGGCCAGGTCAAATTGGTATGGCAAGCTTTTTGGAGGCGGCGGCTGGCACTGCGCAAGGCAGCAACCAGCAGGTCTGCCTGGCTGAGCTGCCGCTGCATGAACTGCTGCGTATATGAGCTGCGTCATGCTGACCGGTCACCATGGACAGTGTTGAAGCACGTGACTTCAATTGCTGCAGGAATCAGAGGAATTGCCTCGTGCTGAGGCAGCAGGGGAGCAGCAGATGTGTCTGGACGAGCCAGAAGCGCTGCAAGAAATGGCCCAGGATGGTGGCAGTCAAGGCTTGACGCATCAGCAGCCAGTAGAGCCAGTAGATCAGACCTCCCCAACAGTCGTCTCTGAGCCCAGCAATCCTGATGGTGAGATGGAGACCGCCTCTGGCGAGGCAGCTGCCACCATCCAGTGCGAGGCTTCCGACAAGGCTGTTTCCCAGCAGCAGGCTGCTGTACAGGAGTCTGGCCCGCATACTCCGGCCTGGGTCCCACAGCTGGCTGGCCACCCGCTGTCAGGCGGGCGCCAGACTCAGCAGCTCCCTTTTATCAGGCCTGCTCACAGCCCTGCTGCTGCGGCAGAGGAGCAGTCACCTCTGGCTGTGCCTGCGGACTGCCACAGGGAGAATGGGCAGCCCGCCAGCACCCAGGACCTTGTGATGCCAGCTGAGATTCCCAGCCTGCAGAGGCGGGCCCCAAGCTGCCCTGTGGGGAACGCCGTGCCCTCTACACTCAGGAGGACAAACCTGCTGCACTCGCCGCTTGCGCCAAAGTGCAGGGTGCAGTCCTCACCATCACCAGGCTGGGCAAGCGAGAAGGCTAGAGCACCTACAGCCACCACTGGGGACAGCATGCAGATGCAACCACCTCACCAGCAGGCACCCACATACAGAGACGAGGACGCCCCCTTGCTGGATATACTTCTGAACTCCTAGTACTGTAGACGACAGCTATGTCAGACAAGCCAGCTTCATGTAGTAACGAAGGCCCCTCCATGCATAATATGCATGACTAGTATACAATCATGAAATGCATGAAAGAAACCGCTGGTCTTGCATTCAGATCAGCATATGTTCACAAGCCAACTCTGCTGTGGCTGCCTCAACCATCATAACGCACCTGAATGAAGCCAGACACCACTCACAGCGCTTTTTAAGCAGAGAGCAGAGCCACAACCAACAAGGCGCACCTCTAAGACAGCCGACTTTGCAAACATGACCCTGCACACAAAAAGCAGGGCTTCAAAAATACAGCCACTTGAGGTGGCACAGCGCACAACAAAGGCTGCCTGCCTTGACAGAGCTCCACACATATGCCTGACCTGAGACTTGCCTGGAGTCCTTCTGATATCCCAGTATGTGGCACGGCGTGCATAAGCGGCCAAAGATAAGCTCATAGTCCTCATGCACGCTCTCCACATACACCCACACCTCCTCCTGCAGGCAGCACTTCACTTGTATAGAGGGCCAGAAGTGCCAGAGCCACAGGAGACCGTCATGTTGCATTGGCACCAGGTCTCCTGCAGAGCAACAGAGTGCCAGGGGGTGCAAAACCCTTCACCTACTTTACACGAACACCTGCAGCTCCTCCTACTTTCAGCATTGATGTCTGTTGCTTTGCCTGACAAGCACACAGCTGCCCCTGCACCGCGCATGTGCAGCACAGCACAATGCATGCAGGGAAACACTTGCGCAAAAAGGTCCTCCTGCAGGCATTCCTCACTGGACGCATCCATTGAGCAGGCAGCATTGACCGAGTTGCAGCAGCGCTGATTCGTGCATGATGAGCAGCTCTGTAATTGGAGGCAGCAGAGCCTAAGCAGGCAGCCTGGACCAACCTACCTTGTCTAGGAAGGTGATCTTGACGAAGTCCTCCTGGGCAAGCTGGCTGACCTCCTCACGTGATGGCCCTGTGTAGCGCTCTGGCCACTTTTCTATGGCCTCCTTACAAGAGGTTGGTGCCAGGTGCTTATATCTGCTGGGCTGGATTGGCATTCTGCAGAGGAGGTACTTCGGATTCTAGAGCTTGTTCATGTCGATTGCCTGCCTGACTGAGAATGAGCCTGCACAGCAATACGCAGCTGATCAAGCAGAATCCCCCTCACTCTCTTCAACAACTATTGCTGTGCTCGCGATTCTCGCGGGAGCTTCACAAGAAGGAAAATCAATTGAAGCAGAAGCTCTCACCATGTTACAACTGAGCTTCTATCTATCAGCCAACTGCACACTGTCAAGCTTGACATTCAAAATGTGAAACATGCGCTGAAGGTGGATTCTAGAGCTCAACCTCATGGTCCGTCTATGAACGGGGGAGCCAGAGGGAGCTGGCCCTCACTCTGCTGCGCCAGGCCAGCAACTAGGGCACAGGCATTGCCATTGGTCAGGCTGATGCCTTCTTGCTGCCACTGCTTTGGGAGGAGGTCTGCTCCTTCTCCTTTACAGCAGTCGCAATGTCCTCGAAGGATGCCGACGCAGAGCCCCGCCTGGCAGGCCTCTGCTGGTTTGGCGCAGGGCTCCAGCCAGTCAGGAAAATTCCCTGCAGCACAGCAGAATTGGCTCACAGACGACATACATCCCCAGGCCTGACAGCACAGAGGCTGTTGGCCAGTTTCACAGCCCCGCATCGTATACACCGCCCTTGTCAATCACACGCAGCCACATGCCAAGATGCCCCAACAGCCACATTGAGGGTACCTCCTTGTTCCTCTGCTATTGTGAATGCCCAGTTCGCGACCACACTTGCAGCAGTGAGCCGCACCTGGTAGGTGCAGGGGATACCGTCTGGCGTGCCACCCTCTGCCAGCTTCTGAGCGGCGGCTGCTGCAGTGCCGCGGTGCAGGTGGGGGCGCCGTATGCGCACCGCATTGCTCTCGCCCAGCTCCCTGCAGGGGCATTGATGCTTTGGACGAAGCCCAGCAGCATTGCTTTCACCCACTCCTCTGCGGGGCAGAGGAGGTGCTGAATCTCAGTTGCTGCTGCTCTCGCCCCGCTCCCTACAGGCAGGGTGACTGCCAGCACCACCACAACACCGCGTGGTGACCTTGCTGTTGTGCATCAGGCAGGCACTAAACGTGGGGTGACTGGTCTGGCTTTGGCACAAGCAAGCTCTGTTTAGATTATAGGTCAACACCATGTGGCTGATACACTCAAGGTGCCGGGAAGCAGCTCTCTTGAATCACCTGCATGGCTGTCGCCCTGCACATGCAGTGCAAGTCCAGAGGATATCCAAACGTCTGCTAGAAATACATGGCACCCCACCTGAGGTGGCCTGTCAGCTGCTGGAAGTCCTTATAGTGGACCTGCCAGTCCCCCAGGTCCACAGAGGGGATGTTGAAGCCGGCGGCTGTCAGCAGGGACCCTGCATCAGCCACCTGCAGCCCGCACAGAGTCAAAGCCTGCTCCCTGGAGGGGGTGGCAGGAGCGGCATCACCAGAGTGCAGCTTTGATGCCTACTGCCAGGCAGCCGACAGGACCTGCCTTTGCACATGCTGGATGTGCACACCTTGCACTTTCCAAGCTGTCGTATCAACTTCTGCCAGCAGGCCTGGCACACTTCTGGCTGCACATTGCCCAGACTGAGCAGCCTGATGTGCTGCCGCACCTGGGCCAGCGGGGAGACCCTCTGTGAGATGCCGCCCTCGACAGCCTCCTCCGCCGCAGCCACAGCCACCCGCAGCTCGTGCAGCGTGTCGCCCCCAAACATGACGGCCAGCAGCAGCCCATCCGGCTTGAGGGCCCGGCGACACTGCACCAGGGCACCCTGCAGGACAACACAGAGGGAGGTGAGGGATGCTCTGCAGGACCCAGCAGGGAGGGCCACAGATTGTTCTGGCAGGAAGGGCACAGAGTGTCACTCTCCTGCAGGATAGCCCAAGTCAGAGCCAAATGCCGCAAAGGCACTTGCAGGTGCTTGCTGTACAGCAGCTGCCTGTTAAGCACAGGCAGCAGTGTTGCCTGGTGGGCTGTGGGCTAGCGCCCTTGGAATTGCTGCCAAGTGGCATGCCTGCATTTGCCTTGCATGGCGGCTGCCTGGCGTGCTGCCAGCGGCACAGAGTGTGCGGCCACCTGTAGCCCCCTGCGCTGGGACTCCGCGGCAGGACGTTGTTCGGCAGCCCCTCATGCATGCTTCCTCTACTTCCCCCCTTACCGTCATGCGGCGGTTGTTTGCGCCGCCGACCAGCTTAGGGAAGCCCTGTGTGCAGGCCACATTCACTTGCTGGCTGTCCTGCTGCGCCGCTGTGCAATGTGGGCAGCTTGCATTGAGAGCCCAGGGCATGTGCAGTGCAGCTCACCGGGAGGTCATTGACCCAGTGTAACCCTAGGCAGCTGATGATCACTGCAAACATGCAGGAATGTGCAGGGTCAGTAGGCTGCACTGGAGCAGCTGAGCTTGCTGGCTCAGCACGGTCAACCACAACAGCGCCCCAGCGGCCCTGCAGGCGCTCCAGGAACAGCAAGCATGGCCGCTGGCGTGGCTGCTAGCATGGCAGTCAGCACCACCGTGCTCAAAGCAGAACTGCGCAGTTCAGTCAACACTCAGGAGCCAAACTCAGCTGCAGTCCCCTGGTCAGAGGTGTCCACAGTCAGGCCGACGCAGCAATGTGGTGCAAGCTCCTCCCCCCCTCAGAGTGCAAGCTGTGTGGCTCTGCAACAATTACATGCAAGGCAGGGGGCACTGCATCAACGGCAGGACAGACTGAGCATGCCTTGCCATGGGAGGCAGACGTTGTGCAGTGTTCAGCCACCAGCTTACAGTCAACGCTTTTCTCCTTCAGGGGCAGGTACTCCTCATCTGCCTGGATGTAGGTGGTGGGGGCCAGGACAGCGCCGACCTGCACGGCGCCCGCTGGGCCAGATCAGGGCAGCTGTCAGCGCAGCGGCCTGCCGGCAGGGCAAGATGGGCTAACAAAAGGCGAGGCAGAAGGGATATGATCGGCCCCTGTGGTTGTGGGCGCAGCTCAATGCAGCTGTCATTCGTGAGCAGGTAGAGTGGCTGCAGGGATGGGACGGGGCAGGGAAGGCATGAAAATGGAATGGCCCTATGCCAGCACACGGAGGACGCAGGCTGAAGAGAGGGGCGCACGGCAGGGAGAGGTTCTCGCAGCAGTCGAGGGGCAGCGATGCCTGGGCGTCAGATGCCCAACCAGCCAGAGCTGAGCTGTGCCCCTGCCTCAAGAGGAGCAGTGACTGCTATAGCATTGGCTGCTGCTGATGGACGCCGCATGGCCGCATGCGCTCACCTGCCGCCTGCTGCGCACGCGCCAGCATGCTGGCTGACAGGTCCAGGTGCAGGAGACGCTGGATGCCAGCCCTACCACCGGCCAAGCCCCTGGCAACTTGCTCCCCTGCAGGAGCAGGTCCAAGGACAGGCTACAAGTGCAACCAGCACCATTGCTTGCCGTCTGTGCATCACTAACACGGCAACAGGCAGGGTATGGGCTGCCTGGCAAGGGCAGGATGGCCTACCTGCCCCGCCAAGTATCACTGCTGTTGGGAAAGTACGCTTCACGTCTTCCAGGCGGTCCAGCAGCTGCTCAGTCACGCTGACCTGCAGACAGCAGCGGGGTCAGCAATCAGGATGAGGAGCCAGGCTTGCATGCCACAGCAAGGTGTCTGCGCAGGCAGACTGGCTGGTGACATGCACACGGCCGATCCCTTGCAAGCAGTGCTCACCAACAGGGGATCGTTGCTGTCTTGCAGCTGTGCTGCTCGGTCCCTGTGAGCCTGCTTGAGTCTCCTGTCGAAAATGTCAATTGCATTGCTGCCCACAGCGCATGCATGGGGGCTGAAACTGAAGTTGCATTGCTGTGATCCAGGAGTGAGTTGCTGATCCCGCAGATATGGAGGCAGTTGACCACAGGGCAGTGATCTGGTGGTCACCTGACCTTGCTTGATCAGCAGCCCAGGCAGAGCTCTTCTCATACCAGATGAATGTCGTGCATGTCTGGCTTGAACGACATGTGCAAACATGAATATAAATCTGCAAACCTAATTGCAGGCCATGTCACAAACTGGAGGCCAGGCACACTGACATATGAGACAAAGGCCTCGTTAGAGTCCTGAGCCCGTTCATTGAGGCTACGGACTCTAAGCATAATCATCATCAGGCTCTGACGCCGACAGACACTCGTCTTATCTGCTTACAGATCTCCCAGCCCTGAAACACTTTGCGGTAAACACCTGAAGCTCTTGACAAGTAGAGCCATGCAGCTCCACCAAGGTCCACCCTCATATGCCTCGCGCAGCCTTATTCGTGGCTGTGGCATGTACAAGCCAAGGTCTGATATCCCCATGTGGTGCATGTTGGCAGAAAGGGCGCCTGTCAGCACCTCCTCTCTGCAGGCCCTACGCCCTCAAAAAGCGCCTCGCCACCACAGCGCAGACTCGGGATCCAAAGGTGCTGCGCACCAGGCGTGTTGTGGGTCCAATTCTGAAAAATTGCCATGCGGCACAGGTCGATGGCAGGCCCTTTTTTGGCAGGGAGGTGGAGCAGGCCAACTTGCTTGACCTGCTTAGAGAGCCCCCAGACAGCATGCTGCTTGTCCTGGGCCCTTGCAACAGTGGCAAAACCCGGCTGCTTCGAGAGGTTCTGCTGAGCGGCAAGCTGGACACCCCAGTGTCATGGTTCAGCGGCCGTGCTCAGAAACTGGAGGATGCCAGCATAATGGCTCAGGCCCTGACCCGCGAGTTCAATGCCCAGCTTGATGCTCTGGAGAAACTTGGGAAGGGGTTGAGGATGGCAGTTTTGGCAGCCATCAATCTCAAGCTGGGAATCGATATCAAGGCGCCTGATGGCAATGAGACCCTTGAGCTGCTGCCCGGATCACTGGTAGCATCAGAAGCACCCACTTCATCTGTCATAAACAGTCTGATTAGTGCATTTGCAGCTTTGCTGGAGACAAGGAGTGCAGCCTCTGGGTCGCCGCCAGTCATCTGCATTGATGAGGTTAATGTGCTGATGGACTGGTATGAAGGTGACAGAGCGTTGCAGACTGATCTCCAGGCTCTGCTGAGGTTCTTTGTCCAGGTGGGATAATCTGCTTGTTGCTGCATTACTTTTGCTGTTATGTGCATATGCTTCTGGACGCCTTTGCTCCATGCAGATCACCAAAGAGACGCAGCAGGCCCACGTCATCCTTGTCACCTCCGAGTGCAGATTCCTGGCCTGGCTGACAGAGAGTGAGCCTCCCAGCTGTCTTGTTGGCGGCCATGCGCTTGCAGCAGCTCACCTTCCTGTCTCATGTAGAGCTGCAGGAAAGCTTCTTCACCACAGAGGTTTTAGGGAATTTCCCTGAGCCAGAAGCACGCACATACTTCCAGAGGCTCATGATGAGCAAAAGCAGAGAAGTCACTGACAAGGAGTGGGCCAGCATCTTTGAGGTGCGTCACAGGTTGTTCTCTCCTGTCATCTGGTGTGGCGCAAATGTTGTTGGAAGTGGTGTCGTCTGCTGCATTGCAGGTCTGTGGAGGCAATCCTGGCATCTTGAACATCGCTGCCCGCTTCTTCAGAATCACAGGCGATGTCCAAGCAGGTTGGTCACTGATCCTGGCTGTGCATGATGTCTAGCACTCTGCTTGCAGAATGATGACAGGATCACCCATGTGTGTCACAGCTCTGGAAGCGGTGCCGCGCCGCGCCCTGGCCAAGGTGCAGGCAGGGCTGAGGGGCCGCCCCGGCTGGAGCGCAGCCCAGTACACGACTGTGGTGCAGCGTCTGGCTGAGGCGCCCCACGGTGCAGCAATTGCAGACGAGTTGTACTCCGAGCTGGACCCTGTGAAGGAGGCTGCTGAGCAAGCTGTGCAAGCCATGGTGAAGGCCAACATGCTAGCCTACAGGTTGGCATCAGGTAGGCAATAGTGCTATTTGAAGCTGTTGCCTCTCAGCGTGCCAAACAGAGCCCTTCATTGAAATCAGACCTCCCTTGGACTGCAGCATGGGCAAGGGACATTCCATTAGCAGCCTTTGGCCCAGGCGGGCAGGACGTGGTGACTGCACCCTCAGCCACACACCTGTATTGCATGCGCTTCCTGCAGAGGCCCGGTGCCTTAAAGATAGCTCCTGAGGTAAGCGAGTGATGATAGTGGTAAGAGAGACAGGTGCACATGGAGGCCTGCAATTGATAAGGGATATTCCAATAGAGGCTACAGGAGGTCTTGGTGGCAGCTCCTCCAGCCGCATGCTTGTACTGCCTCTGACTCTGGCTTCAGGATAGCTCCCTTTTCTCGGCTGTTCAAGTGGGATGCCAGTGCTGAGGTGGGTGTAGCAGGCACGATTGCACCTCGTCGCTGCCTTTGGAGGCGTGCTTTTGACAAGTTGATTGCTGAGGTGCATTGCCAGTGACATGTTATGTAAGGTACCATGTGTGAAGTCAGGCAAGGCTGCCAATCATTAGTGTATGGCATCTGAGCTGTTTCATCTGCTGATAATGGTGCAGGCAGTAACCCCTGGCACTGAGTGTTGCATGGCTCAATGACGGCCTTTAGCCTGAGGCAACAGCATGTTGTGACTGCGTGTGTCTCTCTGCCACAGACATGTATTGCATGCGGGTGATGCATGAGGACGGTTCCCTTCAGTCAGGCACTGAGGTGAAAAGCTAGTCCTAGTAGCATGACTGTTCTAAAATTCCTCACTCAATCGGTGAATTTTCATAGTGCTGCTGATGGTGGCTGTGCTCTTTTGCAGGCAGCATCCATTGCACAAACTGCTGATCCAGAGCCGCCCCCGCTGGACCAGCAGATCAAGGACGTGGACAGCAACATCAGCACGGGGAGTCAAAGAATGCAAGAGCTGAGCTGCACTAAGCCAGACGGCTGGGGAAATGAGCTTGCGTACCTGCCTGAGGAGGACAACCAGCTTTGTGAGGAGAAGCGGCAGCTGCGCGAGGAAAACCTCCTGCTGCTGCGCAAGGCAGACACTTGAGCGCTGTCAGTCTGCTGGTCTAACAATGAGTGTTTCATGCTGCCTGTGTAAATTCTGTAGCCTCACAAATAACACGTGGCGCAGGCAGTGAGTGCCTGTAGAGCTATTGTGCCTTGTGTGCTGTGTATGGTGAAACTCCATGGTGCATTGTGCTACAGCAATGGAGTCTCAAAATCCACCACAGGGCTGATTGCAGGTGTGCTGGTCTCTATTGCAGTCCCAGTTTCTGACAGTTACTTACAGAGGCCAGCATCATATCAAGCTCCAAGGCCATAGCAGCATAGCAGGCCTTCCACCACCTGTTCTGGGCTGCCTAGACTCTCAAGAGGTGGACCTCAATGCCAAGTCCAGCAGATATCGCCCTCAACGAGGCTGTCGCTTTCATCAGTCCCTAATAGCTGCACTCTTTCATGAACCTGAGCATTCTGCAGCATGCCAAGTGGGAGAACAGGCTTTGATGGCGGCCAAAGATCTAGTCTCACAGGCCCGCTTTTTATGATGCCTGTGAAGTTCATTCCTGGTGCGCATCCCTGCCAGGCATCCTGCCACGTTCTATGTCTGTGAGCAGCATGGCAAGGAGTGCATTCCTGCAGCTTCCCTTGACAAAAGCGCATTGCTTCATCAGCGACAGGCTTGTGTTGCCAATCTGGCACCTGCAGAAACACAATGTGCAGCCGCTAGATTGGAGAACGGCAAGTGAGAAGACAGGGTGGGCAGTGAAATGCTGTGGGAGGCTGCTGTGGCACCAGCCAGCAATGGTTGAGGGCAAGCTGCATAAACTGCACGCCAAACAATGAGCCCACCATATGGCAGGACTGCCACCACTGGCTGTTTTTTTTTGTTGGGAGATGTTGCGCAAGGCCTATGGACCATGTCAGTGGCCTGCATACCCTGCCAGCAGGGATGTCCAGGCCTTGTCAGCAGGGAGGTCTAGGGCTTCTCAGCAGAGAAGCTTACACGCAGCCTCGCCAGCAGTAAAACAGTGTGCACGCAGCTTCACATTTGCCCTGGCAAGCGCTGCTGCTCTGACTTGTGAGCACTGTCGACCGGTGTGACTGCTCCTCGTGCCTTGCAGTCTGGGCTTCTCCAATCTGGTGCCTGGGGCCCCAGGGGACCATGCTCAGTCAAAGGCAGCACACTTCCAGAACTGGTGACCAGATTAAGATGTTCTCAAAAGTGTATGTGATTCACAGTGGCCTCGTCCAACCACAAAAAGCTCATCAAAATTGGGGGCATACATGCGGGGAGGGTCCAGAGGCTCTAGAGTAGAGTTGCAGTGGCTGCAATTACAAGGTCATGCCAGAGTCATCACCAGCGTCGCCACCCAGCTCCCGTGTCGAGGCATAGAAGATTGCCCATGTGGCGGCAAAGGCACCAATGATGGCCCACCCCTCAGCGCCGCCAATGCCCAGGATCTTGCCTGTGCCCTCACCGCCAAGCCTGTCATCGACCTGCATCAAGCAGATGCTGCCAAACTCAGGGCTTGCCTTTAGTGACACACTCCTTGATCCATCCTGGCTGCAGGGCCAGGATCTGAGGCCTGTAGCGACATGGCATTGCTGGCAGGATCTGAGGCCTCCCTTTCCCAGGACGGAGCCAGCTCACCAGGGCAAGTGCTGGGTGTGCTGCCACCAGGGCAGGCAGGGAGATTGCAGCTGCCTTGGCTGCCTGAGCCACCTTGCGGACCTGCTGTGCGTGACACACCGCGGGCCTGACCATTGTGCGGGCTGCAGGAAGAGCAGGTAGGCGGGGTTAGCAAGGGGCTTCGCAAGGCTGCATGCTCAGCCCACCAGACACGCTTACCCTTGGCCACAGCCACGGGCCGGACACAGGATGCGGAGGTTGAGCACACTGCCTGCATGACGGCGGCTGGCTGGCAAGATGCCTGCTGATCTGAGGAGCTTTGAGATTTGCAGCTGATAGCGAAGAACGCAAAGTGGCATCCTGACCTAGGCAGCAGCCAGCGTCTGCTATTGAGCTGCCTCCAAACGAGGTCGATCCCACTTGGAAGCTCTGATAAGGAGCATCTGCCTTGCATTGGGAAGACCAGCTTCACAGGACTACCGTGCAGGCCCATCTAGCCAGCCATCATGGCTCACCAAGACACCAGAATGTATGAGAGCAAGTACCCAGAGGTGGATCATGTTGTTATGGTCCAGGTGAGCCAAACCCACCTGGGCAACCGTGCAGCTCCATGTTGACAGACTGTGCCCCAACAGATGCTGAGGACACACACGACAAGAACAGACATAGCTCACCAACTTTTGTGCACCATGCTGCAGGTCAAGTCCATCGCAGAGATGGGCGCCTATGTCAGCCTGCTGGAGTACAATGGCATTGAGGGCATGATTCTGCTCTCTGAGCTTTCTCGGAGGCGTATCAGGTCCATCACCAAGCTCATTAAGGTGCAGCAGATACGCTCAGCGCTGGCAGCCGTCATGCAGCTCACAATGCGGGCACTCTGAGATGCACGGGTGCTGGTAGCCCCCTTGCAGGACTCCCCTCTAAGAAAGTGGGAGCTGGTCTGGAGCCGAGGTGCCGCCCGCCAACTGTCATGGCCTGAGCTGTGCTGAAACCTGGCCTGCAGGTCGGGCGCCAGGAGCCGGTGATGGTGCTCAGAGTGGACAAGGAGAAGGGATACATTGACCTGTCCAAGAGGCGAGTGGGTGCAGAGGACATCCAGGCAAGTGCAGTATTGTCCCAGCTGTGCACACTACTGCCAACCGGCAGGAGTAGGCATGGTCCACGCAAGACAAGCCCGTCCAGCCATTGAACAGGTGTGCTTCCAACAGAAGCCTGTAGTATAGAAGGCGTGGGGGGCGCCCAGCTGTGGCTTGCAAAAGCTCCAGACATTCACACTCTGCATGGCATGCATGCCATAGAAGCACCTGTGCTGCTGCATGATGGTGACGGCTTGGTTGTAGGGCAGCATGCTGGGATTCAACGTGCAGCACTGTTGGCCCACTTTGCTGCTCAGGGTATCACCACAAGCACCCGCCAGAAGCACTGTGGCTCAACACACAGCAGCTGTGCAGGGACGTGTTGCTGCCTGCAGGCCCGCCTTAGCCACCCTGTACCACCATAGCAGCAGGCAGCAGGCCCCCAGCTCACCTGCCTCTCTTGCCCTGCAGGCTTGCCAGCAGCAGCATCATTGCTGCAATCTGGGAAACTGGGATGCCTGATGCATGGTTGCCTGTGGGGCCAGGCTCAGGCCCAGTGCACCAACTGGCAGCAAGTATCAAGCTGACAAGCCTTGATGGCCTTGCAGGCCTGCGAGGAGCGCTTCAACCGCAGCAAGATGGTGCACAGCATCATGCGCCATGTGGCAGAGACCACAGGCCAGAACCTGGAGGAGCTGTACTCCAAGATTGCGTGGCCTCTGTATAAGCTGTATGGGCATGCCTTTGAGGCTTTCAAGGTCATGTCGCAGGACCCCGAGCCCCTCTTTGCAAAGCTCCAGGTGGGCCGAAGCTGCTGCTGCATCACTTGCTGCAGCCTGCCACTGCTGTTGGCACCAGTCTGTACTGATTGTCAATTGGCTCAGTGGGTGTGTGCCCTTTCGAAGCGGCCGGGTGTTGCTTGGTGGCAGCTGGAACGCAACAGTGCTTGCTGCTTGCTGGCTGCCAGCAACATCAAGAGTGATGACCCCCTGTTTAGCAGTGCCGTTGAAGACATTGGCTGTCCGACACCGCGTGCATGTCTCTGGCGAGACGCTGCTGAGTCAGCCGCCCCCTGCCCTGCAGGAAGTCAATGGGGGCGAGTCCATTGCTGTGCTCACTGACGATGTGCGGGAGGCCCTCATGAAGAACATTAAGCGCAGGCTGACGCCACAGCCCCTCAAAATCAGAGCAGATGTCGACATGACGTGTTATGCCTACGATGGCGTCCTGCACATCCAGGTCAGCATTGTCCTCTGCCACCGCTCCCTTGCGTGTGGTTTGTTTGCAGGATCCTGCTGCAGCTCAGCATCTGGGGGTTGCTTTGCAGAATCCTGCTGGCCTGCTGCCAAAGGCCAGACCACAGCTTGGTGGCAGGATGCAGGCGTGCATGCAGCCTTGAAGGTACCAGGGCAGCATGCCACCGCCTCTGTGCTGTGCCAAGCGATGTCTCTCCAAGTTCCTGACTGAGCAGCAGGGGTCTCATGCAGCACAAGCGGGGCTGACCACCTGGACGCTCTCCAACCCCTAAGCTCCACCTGCGTGCACCTGCCCTCCCCCGCAAGAGGCCATGCGGAAAGCTTACAAAGCTCCCTCGGGTGGCCCAGCAAGAGGTCATGCAGTCGGTCACATACATGGTTTACCCGCACCCTCCTTACCCTGCAGGATGCGGACGATGCAAACAGCCAGCACCAATGGACGCTTGCAGGATCTGCTGCTGCCATGGGGACCTGCTGGCCGTCTGCACCCCAGGCCCCACAGGAGAAGCCCCAATGCAGGGGACTCAAACTGCTGGAATGTACAGGCCCTGCCCACTTGCAGGAAGGCAGGTCGACAAACCACGCAGCTACTGATCCGACCCGACACATAGCCATGCAGAGGACGCAGAAGCCATTCACACGCACCTCACACCCTCAAGTGCATCCTGCCCTGCCATGCAGGAAGCCATGCGGACGGCCCAGACAGCCAGCACTGAGGACTGCCCGGTAAAGGTCAAGCTGGTGGCGCCGCCCCTGTACGTGCTGACCACCAGCACACTGGACAAGAACAAGGGCATAGAGGTGCTGAACCAGGCCATTGAGCTGTGCCAGGCAGCGCTGGTCAAGCGGAAGGGGGCCTTCAAGGTCAAGGAGGCTCCTCGCACTGTTAGCGAGCGGGACGACCTCCTTCTGCAGACACAGGTGGGCTGCATGGGTGCCGTACACATCTGACTGCACATGTATACCGCTGCAAAAGGGGCCTTGGTATTGTCTGCTGGATGGGAGCTGCTAACATAGGTGAGCCTGATGCCTTGTGAGCCCTCCTGATGTCTGTGTCTGTTGTTCTTTGCAAGCCTCAGGGTATGCCGAGCGGGCTGCTGTGCGGTGACTCTCGGCGTTGGCACCAAGAG
Source organism: Asterochloris erici (assembly GCA_019693375.1). NCBI lineage: Eukaryota > Viridiplantae > Chlorophyta > Trebouxiophyceae > Trebouxiales > Trebouxiaceae > Asterochloris > Asterochloris erici. The sequence goes on along the minus strand of JAAMXJ010000588.1, from coordinate 79,196 downwards.
GCAGGCCCTGCTGCTGCAGACACAGGCAGGCGCAGCCGCACACAGCAGAACATGCTGTCTTGACGTCTGTGCTGCATGCCAGCGCTGCATCCTGTGCTGACGCAGCAGCTGCAGTGCTCTGTGCCTCCTGGGCCTGTCAGCATGCAGCAACAGTTCTCCGGTGGCAGCACTGGTGCCAGAGCGCTGCTGTGGCAGTCACCCTTGCTGGGTTTTTGGTGAGAATCCCATGCACGCGTCTGCTTGCTGTCCTGCAGATGACTGAGCTAGAAGCAAAGAACAAGGAGGTGGCTGGTGACACAGACAGTGAAGAGGACTTTGAGGAGGGTATGGGCGACATCGATGTCGAGGCACCAACCGGGCTCACAGTATGACCCTGATGCGTGGGCACCAAGCGCTGCTGTGGCTTCACCGTTTGCCCCTGATGCATCAGCAGTATGCGCTGCTGTGCTGGTGTGCCTCTGTCCCCTTTCTGTTCCTGTGGTAGACCCCATTTCATTCATGCTCTGGCGCAATACTCCCTCATGATTGCATGCCTTGAAATGAAATATACATGCATGATGCTCTCTAAGCACCAAGTCAGTGACATCACAAACTAGGTGCAGCAGTCAGTACCAGAAAGCTTCAGCTACAAAACTTAGGCAGGAATCAGCTGAGGTGATGTCAGATCTCTTCTGAAGTGACGCGGGCTCTCATCTGACGCCTTCTGGGCGGGGCTGCAGCTTTTGCAACAGGGCTCTCACCCTGCAACAGAAGCAGTCTTGGCTGAGAGACCAGAGCTGCAAAGCTGAGGGTTGCACGCACCGGAAGGCTGCCAGGGAAGCCCATGGTCTCACCTCAGCATCCAGACTGTCATCCTCAGCAATGGTGGTGGACAGAGGTCTGTTGCCTGGCTGGCGGCTGTGCTGCTCGCTGGAGCGCACTTTTACCCTGGGCCGGAATTCGATGCCCTCCCCGAAGGCAGGCACCTCGGGGGTAGACTCGTCAATAGCCATCTGAGCCTGCTGCTGCGCCTGGGCTGCAGACATGGCACTCCTGGCAGCCTGCAGGGTGCAGGCCAGGCAGCGCGTAAGTCTGCCTGCACGACGGTGAGGCGGCGGCTGGAAATTGGACTGTTGCCCTGAGCCTCAGTTGCACCTGGCACAACAAGTCTGGAAAAGGCTGCAGCTAGGGTCCTGAAGCACTGCACGGAGCCTTGACGGCACAGCAGCCAGCACCCAGCAACACCCCCTGATGCATGCCAGCAGCAACAGAGATGAAAGCCATTGGACTGACCTGCTCCAGCTCAGCCTGCTCTACGCCTGTCTGCCTGTCACCACTGCCTACTGTGATGGGCTCGTCGAGCACATAGCAGGTGTACCTGGAGGGGTTCTTGACATGGTCGGGCACCTTGGACGGCCTGCACAGGAGTGCCCTATGAGTCTACTTTTTGCTGCCGCCTTGAGTCCACCAGTCCTATACCTGTCCCTGCCTGACAGTCATGCGTCTGCAGCTGCTGGCAGGAAGCAGCACACAGCATGGCGTGGGCATTCGCTGGCACCTCTATGCAGTGCAGGGCCAAGAAGCCAGGCTGTCTGCCGTGTTTGGGACAGCACACCACAGCAGCACATGTTTAGCAGGCAAGCAAGAGCAGCGTCCTCTGCATGCCCCAGCCGCCGCTGCCCACAGTCGGCTGTGAGACGAACAGAACACACACAACGCGTCGCCATGCCGCGGCTGCACCGAGAGCTTGTCAGCGGCTGCTTGCAGAAGACCAAGATATGCTCATCCCTGTCCCACCTGGGCGGCCGCAGCGCGGGAGCGCTGATCCGCGCCCGCTTGCTGGATCGCTCTGCAGGTGCACCAGCCTGCCTGCCACTAGGCGCCTCCAAGAACTCAGCAGGCGCACTTGGCAGCTGCTGGGAGTGTGCTGCTGCCTCAAGACTCTGCTGTCTTTGCTGGCAATGAGGTGCTGGCTGCACTGCATCTGTTTCCATGTCAGCAGGCAGGTCCGGCCGCGAGCTGGAAGCCTGCTTGTGTGACTGCGCCCTCTGCTCCCAAACATTGTCGTCAAGGACCTGCAGGGCATGATGGATGCGGGCTAAAAGCCCCACTCTTGGACTGCGCTCTCTGCTCTTGTCAGACATGACTTGTAGAAAAGCAGCAGGCATGTGTGGCGTACTCAGCTGCAACATTGTGTGCCCTCAGCACAGGCAGCCTTTTGACAGTGACAGTGACAGCGTCAAAGTTCCAACAGGGCACCTACACAGGCCTGTTGGGGACAGAAGGGCCCCTGACAAGCAGTGACGCCACCAGGATGCCCCACCTCTGTCTGCCTGTGGGGCTTGAGATCAGTGCCGCCTGTGGTGTGCAGCGTCTGCCCAGCCACTGCATCAGCTGCATCGTACTCCCCCTCCTCGTCCAACGCCCTGCAGACGGACCCAGCTTGGGGAGTGAGCCAGCCAGCCTGCACGCTGGGCGGCCTCACAAAGGCAGGTTTTGCCAGCTGCTGAGCGGCAGCCTGCCTAGTGAACTCTGACAGACTGAGTGACAAGCGAAGCAAGCCATCCTGCTTGCATGCTGTGCTCTCCTGATGGCAATGCCATGCTCGGAGCAGGGCTACATGACTCAACAAGCTCATCAGAGACAGCACAGCACAGCATGCATCACGTCAACCGGCCAAGCTGAAACTAAGCAACTCACTCTCCAGGTGTTATCAGGCCAGTCGCATCAACCCACCGGCAGAAGGCTGTGCTGGGTTGCATGATGGTGCCATCCTCTGCCACAATGTCAGTCCCCTCCAGGTCCACCAGGCTGCCAGGCAGGTACTCCTGCGGGCCAGCCTCTGCTGCGGGGGCAGGTGCCTCGTCATCGCTGCTGTCCCCAGCCTCCTTGCCTGGCCTGCACCGCACACCAGAGCAAGCCAGGCAAGCTCTCAGAGAGCGAGGTTTGTGCAAGCTGGCTGCATGCAGATGTGTACAACACCTGGCATGCTCACCTGAAGACTTGTGTCTTGCTTAGCTGCCAAGAAGTGCTGCTATCCTGTTGCCCTGGCTTTGCTGCATCCAGAGCAGCAAACATGGCATCTGTCCTGCTCTGAAATCCTCCTCCATTAGACGGGGCAGCATGATTGATGGGCGTAGACATATGCTCTGAGCTGAACACAGCCATTGCAATTCTGTGACAGGTATCATATAGGGTCAGTAACCATTGGCAGCCTCCTCACCTTCCCTGAAAGACCCTGTAGGCTGTGTTGATCGCACCACTGAGGGCACTGCGTGAGGCAGCCATCTTCTGAGAATGCATCAGATGCAGCGCGTACTCCTTAGCCGCCTATGACGGAGGCCCATGCAGCTGTGGGCTGCCTATTGCCCTACAGTCCACTTACAGTAGCCCTGTCTACCCAGGTGAGTGAGATGTCTGCTCACGCCGGAGTCAACACTTATATGCTCGCGTGAGCAGCATGCTGACATTGTGCCCTGCCCGCTGCAGGAGGCTGCAAGACAACTAGATTGAGTATGCAGACCGAGCAGTGCACCAGCCTCCCACAGCTGGCACAGTCATGTGTGAGCCTGGAGGCTGCTGCTCCACCTGGCACGCACTCCATCATTGCAGGCAGGCCCCTCACCGCCTTGCACTGCCGCTGCAGGCTTCTAGGAGGCAGAGGTGCAGGCGCCTGTGCAATGCCCAGCCCCGTAAGCATTTGACACCCCGGCCCAGCATCTGGGCCCGTACAGCCAGCACAAACAACGGCGTGTCCCCGCCCCAGGCGGCCAAGCCTGTTCTAGATGCGCCCTGGACTGACATGGCCCACCACCACAGCAGCGGGTTCACCCAAGGGCACCATCTGCTGCAGAGGCAGCCCAAGGCGTTGCTGCCACCCACGCGCCTGAGGCTCTTTGCAGGCACAGCCAACCCCGTGAGTCAGCTGTTCTGCCTGGTACAGCGCTGCTGTGGTGAATTGCAGATACGTGGGGGACTTCCCTGCACTATGGCTGAGCATGCTTGTCAATCCCATCTGCACAGGAACAATCCTCACAGAGTTGCTGGACCCATGTGCAGGGGTTGGCGCAGGAGGTGGCCTGCTATCTGGGCCTAGATCTGGGCGGCATCAAGATTAAGCGCTTTGCAGACGGCGAGATCTATGTCCAAGTCCAGGTGCGCTGCAAATAATGAGTGGCAGCTTCTGCCAGGAGTACTTTCTCGCTTGCTTGTCACTGTGCACCTATCAAGCGCTCCTCTGCCCCCTCCAGGAGTCAATTCGCGGCTGCGATGTGTTCCTCATCCAGCCCAGCTGCCCTCCCGTGAATGACAGCTTGATGGAGCTCATGGTCATGATTGATGCCTGCAAGCGGGCGTCGGCGCGCTCCATCACGGCAGTCATGCCATACTTTGGGTATGCACGGGCGGATCGCAAGATGCAGGGGCGTGAGTCCATCGCGGCTAAGCTGACGGCCAACCTGCTCACAGAAGCAGGTGGGTCACACCTCACAGGGCATGGCTGGCAGCTGTGGCTGTGCTCGTCTCGGTGAACTGTTGGTGGCAGTGGCCTGCTCTGGGAACTCCGCAGGCAGCTGTGGCCTGCTCTGGTGTGTAGGGCAGCTTCCAACCTGCTTGCAGAAGCAGGTGGGCGATGTGGGGCATGGTATCACATTCGCAGGCAGCTAGTCTCTTGCACATGTGGCTGCAGGGGAAGGGTGGCCCTGGCTATAGCTTATAGTCAATCTGCTTGAAGAAGCAGGTGGTGGATGGCATGCCGCTGCAGGGGTACTTGCAGCCCCGGCGCTGCATTCCTGCTGTCTTTGTGTTTCTACAGCTGCCAGCATATGTGGGGTGTCTTGAAGCTCTGCAGCCCTGTAGGCAATTCCACCAGAGGAGCATTCTGCACTTTCAAGGGGCTGGTGTTAGCTAATCTTCCGCTCAAGCGCCTTCTTTACTGCGTTTCCAGCAAACGGACCCTGCGGAGCAATGACTATACATGTGAACACAGCCTCTACTCACTTGTCTGCACCGATCCCCATCCACTCCTTATGCTGCAGGAGCCAGCCGGCTGCACTGAGGCTGTGCAGTCATTGACCTGCACCCTGTCTATACTGATCCCCCTCCAATCCCTTTGCCACCTGGATGCTGGTCTTCAACCTGCAGTCAGGCTCTTCAATTACTGCTTTGTGCACAATGTCTGCACTCCTTACAAGCCCAGGCTCTTCACCCAACTGTGTTCACTCCCTTTGCAGGGAGTAGTACCACTGTGCTGGTCATGCACTTGCATGCCTCAGGCGCGTTGCCAGCTGGCCTGCACTTTGCCCGGCTGATTCCCTCCACTTGCTTGCTGCAGGCGCCAACCGGGTGCTGGCCATGGATCTGCACTCGGGCCAGTGCGTCGGATACTTTGACATACCCGTGGACCATGTGTATGGGGACTCTGTCATCCTAGATTACCTGGCATCCAAGCGCATCACAACAGGAGACCTGGTTGTGGTATCGCCTGACGTTGGGGGCGTGGCCAGGGCGCGGGCCTTTGCTAAAAAGGTGAGGTTGGGGCTGAAGACATGTGCAGATGAAGAATAGCAGCCCCGCGTGGTAGTGGTGCCAACAAGTGTGCTTAGGGCGTAGACATTCCTCAAAGTTTCAGGCCAGGACTTGTGCCACATGTGCAAGTTGAAGGGCAGGACCCTCTCACACAGGTGGTGCCGCTGTTGGGGCCCCTCTCTGGCCAGGGCGCTGGCCAGACACGCTTGCTGTCAGAGTGCGCATCCGGCTGTGTGGACAAGCCTCCAGGGTAGCAATTGGCAGGTGTGCATACACAGCAGTAGTCACACCAACTGGGAGCAGGCTGCTTGGCATGGTAGTCCTGGTGTCACCGCCTGTCAGAGTCAGCTGGCCAACATCAAGCTGCTGCCCAGCAGCTGCCCCTGGTGCTCTGCGCGTCTCGGTCAAGTTGCTGTGTTTGACCTCTTTTGTGTCCTGCTGTGCAGCTCAACGATGCCCCCCTGGCCATTGTGGACAAGCGCCGGTCAGCCCACAATGTGTCTGAGGTCATGAACCTCATTGGCGATGTGAGGGGCAAGGTGGCGGTGCTGGTGGACGACATGATCGACACCGCAGGCACCATCACCAATGCAGCCAAGGTGACCCAGCCTTGCTTCTGGAGACATGAGCTGCCTATGGAATCTGACGCTGCAGACCCTGTGTCTGGCAGCAGGCGAGATGTCAGCAGGACCAGCAACCTGCACTGCGCCTGTCCAGCAGCAAGCTGCAGGGCCCTGTCCGCAGGGCATCTCATGCTGCGGTCAGGCAGCAGAGCTCTGCCTTCTGGCCTACCTGCCCTTGGCGCCTTCCTGCCACACTCCCAGTGCCAGCCAGCATTGCTGTGCTTGCAGGTCTCCATACACCCATTTCCAGCCTGCTGTGGACCTTGCCTCGCTCTGCTTGCAGGTCCTGGACAACCACAGCCTGCCCTATGTGCTGCCGGTGACAGCCTGCACTCCCAGGGGCAGCCTGCAATGCTCTGCTTGCAGGTCCTGCAGACCCAATCCCTGCAGTCTGTGCACCCAGCAGCAGCTTGCTTCACAACGACTGCAGGTCCTGCACACGCACGGCGCCAGGGAGGTGTATGCCTGCGCCACGCATGCAGTCTTCAGTCCACCAGCGACTGAGCGGCTCAGCAGCGGCGTGTTTCAGGAGGTGGGCAGCTAGTGCAACACTCATGCCAGGTTGCTTCCCTCAAGCACCTACATGCTTGCCACAAATGGAAGCGAGGTGCAGCTGCATTCACACATCTCCTGCACTGTGGCAAAAAGCTCGTGGCATCGTGGGTTGCCTGAGGGCTTGAGCAATGAACGGGGTGGTTAGCTGCCAATGCATGCTAGCAGCAGCCTGTAGTGACATCAGATTGATGTTCATTTTGCCCTGCAGGTGATTGTCACCAACACAATCCCTGCGCACCCTGACAGGCACTTCTCAGAGCTGACGGTCCTGTCTGTTGCAAACCTGTTGGGTGAGACCATCTGGAGGGTCTACAACGCCAGCTCTGTGCAGTCCATCATGTAATCGGCAGCAGTGCCTGTGTTCTGCTAATGGCCTGAGGGCATGCATGCCAGCTGAGCCCCGCTGAAGTTTTCCAGTCGCGAGCAGCAGCTGTTGCCACAATGATAGAGCATTTGCGTGAGCACGGAGAGCGCCTCGTGCAAGGCCAGTGCGCCTTGCGATGACAGTGAATGAAGCCATTCATTGGTGCACCATCACCAATAAAGCCTGACATCAGTCAGCCTGAACATGTTAGCCGTGCATTAAATAAGTGTAAAAAGGGGAGGGCAGGGGCCAGCAAGTGAAAGAGCAGTAGCATTGCTCATGCAAGTGTTGCCAAGATGTCTGACTCCCTGACCACGATGTACTGTGTGTCATCATCGCCCTCAAACTCAGCGCCAGCATACTTCGAATACATCACTGTGCTGTCGACCTCCACGTTGGGCTTCACAATGTTGCCCTTGTCGTCACCCTTGCCACTGCCCACAGCCACCACCTACAGGTGTGTTTGCCACGGGTACGGAAGGGAAGCAAGCTGCGCAGATGCGAAACAAAGCAGGTGAAGCTCAGGTACCTCCTGCTGTGCAGGGTCAATGCAGTGAAAGACACAGATGCAGACAGCGTTGAGGTGCTCAGGAGGTGCCAGGGAGGAGGCTGCTGTGTGCAAGCTCTCGCACCTTGCCCAATGTTGGCTGCTCTTTGCTGCCGGTGGTGAGCAGGATGCCGCCCTCGCTGGTGTCGCCAGCGTCAGCCACCTGCACACAGCAGCAGGGTTGCATCAAGTGCTCAAGTGGACAGGATGGTGGTAGGATAGTGATCGGCGATGCAGGGAAGAGCAGCAGCATCATGCAGAGATGCCCTCAGACATGCCCAACAAGCTCTTGGACGCTGTACAAAAGGCTGGGGTCAGTGTCTGGACGTGCCTGGATGAGTATCCTGTCGCCTAGGGGCTTGAGCTGGCTGATGTCTTTGGAGCTCAGCACACCAATCACGTCATCCTCCTGCAGGCAGACCACCACCTGAATGTGCAGCTCTGGGGGGCACCACCGATGTGCTGCTCCACGGACATGCCAGGGTGCCAGCAGCAATTGAACGACAGGCTCCAGGACAGCCAGCTTAAGGACTGGGCAAGGAAGGGCCATCGCAGTCCAGAGAGTTTGGCTTGTCTGCAGCATCCAGACAGCAGCTTGTGAGCAGCAGCCCACCTTGAGGAGGACCAGGTCATCATCCTGGACCTTCAACTCTGTGCCAGCGAATTTAGAGTACACCACTCGGTCGCCATTCTGCAGGGCATGGGCGTTCAGGCTTGTCAGTGTAACCTCTCTTCGCATGAAGCTTCTATGCAAAGCAATAGCAAGCGTACACAGACTCTGAAGACCAGGTGCAACCAAGGAGTGGCCAGCTGGACTCTGTCACACTGACATTTGAGCAGGCAGCAGTGGAATACTCTGGAAGCAGCGGCCCGCCCACCTTCACCGCCTTGGCATTTCCAGCGCCAATTATCTCTCCCTGGGTTGGCTTTTTCTGAGCTGAAGTGGGCAGCAGCAGGCCAGATGAAGTCTTCTGCTCCTCAGAGTCCACCTTCACAAGCACACGGTCACCCACGGGGGCCACATTCTTGTACTGCAGAGAGCGGGGGTGAGCAGTTTCTTGAACAAGCATCGTGACCTCTGCCAGGGGGTGCAGGAGCAGAGCATGCTCTGCTGCTCATGCAAACAGATGCACAGATGGCAACACAGGTTACGGCAGGACAAGTGCTCACCTCAGATGGCACAGTTGTGAAGGCTGTGATGCGGGATCGCTGCCTGCCCGAGACTGCTGGGGCTGCCCGGGGGGTGTTGAGCCTGCGGCCTGAGAATCCTGCCCCAGCCTGCAGCCTGGCTTGATGTGAGTGCATGGAGGTCATGCTGACCTGCATGTTGGCGAACAGCTCGTGTGTATCTCTTGCTGCGGCCGGGACCCTAGAAAGAAAGTTATCTGACCTAGCAGCCTCCAGCTTTGCCAGGCAGCGTTCTGGTCCGCAGTTGCATAGGCTGATCAGCTTGATCTGCGCCAGGCACTGCAGCCGGAGGTTACCGAGCAGAAGCAGTCATGGCGGAGCAGGTGCGCATCTGAAGCCTTGCGTGGGGTTGTATGCCATACTGTGGCCACAATACTGTCTGGAAAGCTCGACATGGCTGTCAGCCAGGTGAGGCTGAACAATCTCCTGCAACAACCCTCCTTGCATGTCCTGCAGGGCGAGAAGGCCTTTCAGAAGCAGCTTGGAGTCAACGTTGGGTGAGCAGCAGCAGCTCCTACAAGGCCCTGATGTCAAAGAGGCGGCATGCTCCGAGGCAATGCCTAATCTCTGCAGCTGTTTGAACACCTGGGGCCTCTGCCTGCAGCTTCAAGAAGGTGGGGCAGAGCAAGACACCTGGAAAGGCTGGCCAGCGGTACTGGAAGAATGTCGGTCTGGGCTTCAAGACGCCTAAGGAGGCCATTGAGGGTGAGCTGGCTGAGGCCTCCCTGAGGCGGGACAGCTTTACATGGGCCAGGGAAGCATATGGACGCTCTGGGCTGAGGCCCGCCTGATGCACAGTGGCTAGGCTGAGCTTGGCCCCTTAGCGGAGATGGCTGGTGTATGATTAGCTGGAGGCTGGCAGTGATGAGGTGCAATGCAGGCCTGGCCCAGATGGGCCAGGCGGCCAGCAGGCGCTGTCTGTGCATCCCTGACTGAAGGCGGGCGCTCTGGGATTGCCTGCCTAAATGGCATGGCACGGCCGCAGGCGCAGCCTGTGCTGCGCTCCAGCCTGCATCTGATCCTGCCAGCCAGGGTGATGGGGACCAGCAAGCTGCCTGCCTGTCTGGCCCTCCTGCAGAGCGCTACAGACAGCACCGTGCAGGCTCAGGGCAGGCACAGCCTGGCAGTCTCTGTGCTGGCTGCTATGCTCTGTCTGCTTCCCTGCAGACAGCTGATTGCAGTGCCCCTTTACAGGCAGTGTATCCATGCTGCTGTCTGCCTCCCTGCAGGCACCTACATCGATAAGAAGTGCCCCTTCACGGGCGACGTGTCCATCCGCGGCCGCATCTTGTCAGGGCTTGTCCGGTCCACAAAGATGAACAGGACCATCATCATTCGCAGGAACTATGTGCACTACATCAAGAAGTATGCGCGGTGAGCACTGCTTACCTCAGATCGGCCACAGTGCTCATGGCAGTATAGCTCAAGGCTGCAGCTGGCTCGTGGCGGCGAGCTGCGTGGCTGCACTGCTCTCAGTGTCCACAGACTATAGTTATCGGCAACGCTGCTGGCTGAAGCGACATGGACGGCCGGTGGGGCCCGTCATCCTGTGGGGCATGTGCACTACATCAACAAGTGTGCAACAATGGGCAGCCAGGTGGCACAGGCAGCCTCCCAGCAGCAGACAGAAGGGCTGTAGAGCTGACGGAGGCATGAGGCAGCCACAGGGCAATTGCACTTGTGCTGTGATGCCTCCAGCCCAGAGCAGGGTCGCTACGCAGTTGCTGGAAAATAAAGATGCTGTTGCAGCTGAGCTGCATGGCTGCTCTGTCTGGACAGGTATCTGGTGATCATGCTGGAGCCACACGAGCTGAGTGGCCGCAGAGCTGCTCTGGCTGGGGAAGGGGATGATGCTGCAAACTTGAGCCTGGTGGCTGCTTTACTTGCACAGCTGCAGGTGGCAATAGCTAGCCATGGTAGAGCTGCACTCTTGAACTCAGGCCAACTCCAAAGGCCCTTCTGGGGCTGTTGTTGGTGGCTGAAGCTCTGGGCCTGGTGGCTGCTTCTGTCACAGTTGTGCCTCACATTTGTGTTCTCTGCTGCAGGTATGAGAAGCGGCATACAAATGTAGCAGTGCACGTGTCACCCTGCTTCCGTGTGTCAGAGGGAGACACAGTCATTGTGGGCCAGTGCAGGTGGGTGGCAGTGCAGCAACCCTGGTGCTGGTGCTGCCAACTGTAGTATCTGTGCGCTCTGGTCTGATGCCCCTCTGGCAGCTATTTATCTCTTCGCTGGCAGACCATGTCTTATTGCTGCCTGCACTCCCTGTTTATCAGCGTTCAGATGTACTGCTGCGGTAAACAAGCATCACATCAATGTGCCAAGCACTCTTGCGCACTTTCTGCTGCAGACCACTGTCCAAGACTGTGAGGTTCAACGTGCTGCGCGTCATTCCAGCAGGCTCTGCAGGAAAGAAGGCCTTTGCCTCCTTCTAGACAGGGGTGGTCAGACATGACCCTTGATAGATGGATTGCAAATGTGTAATAGCCAACTTGAGCCACACACCTGCTTGACTCTCACAGGAGGAGTTATCTGAGGTCTGCCTGACATTATTGTCTCTGTACGCATCCAACCTCTCAGGTATGACTTGCATGGTACATTGGGGAACAGCTCCTCAGCATGGGGCCATTGTAACAGGTCAGGGAGGTAGACTGAGTGGGTTGCAGAAGGTAGGTCCAGCCTAAGCTGTCTAGAGTGGGGTGCAGGAGGTAGGTCCAGCCTAAGCTGTCTGCTGCAGAGTCAGTGTGCAAAGGGTGGGCCCAGGCAGGCTGAGGCAGAGGCATCAGGGACATGAGTCTGCAGCCTGCAGGGGATGGAACAGCCGCCACCTGTATGCCCTCCAGCTGGGTGCCCTGCAGCACAAAAACCTTCCAACTGCGTTGCAGCTGAGGACTTCAAAAATTTGTCAGGCAGGGGCACCCAGTAAGCAGTCCGTCAGGTGTAGAGTTGACACAGCACCACTGTGTCCAGCTCACCGCTGAATGATGCGAGCTGAGGTGAGCTCCTGCCTGCCCTTGTGTGCAAAAAAGATGAGAAGGTTCCTGTAGGAGGTCAAGGACAAGTATGGCGATTGGGCGCTGGCACCCTTCTCACACATACAGCGGCGTCCCTGGATGTGTCTCAGAGGCCTGCCATTGGCTTGGTCTGCAGCCCTGGACCCTTGACATAGCCAGATTGTGAGAACTGGCAGTGGCATGGCTGCTCCTTGGAGTACTACCTGTTTGCGGTCACACCGCAAAATACAGGCAAGGTTGCACAACAAGCACTGATAGCCCTTCAGTGCTGCCCTGCTTACCACGGCCACAACATCTTGAGCAGCATCACCCAGGCCACACCCTCAGTGGCCACTTCTGCCCAGAGTTTGGTCTGGCTGCCAGCTTTGCACCGATGCCATATGCGGCCCAGGAACCTCAGATGAGGCGTCCAAGTGCTTGCCAGGGTCAGCACCAGGAGATACAACAGGATGTTGAGCAGGTTCTTGACAATCTGCAGACAGGGGCATTGCCGAGTGAGCAGCACCTGGCTGGTTGAGGCTGGCTGAGCAGGAGTCTGGGCCTGAATCTCAGCTGCCGTCTTCTGCATGCTGACCTGGCTGCGCGGGTCATGGTCAGGTTCCTCCTCCGCAACAGAGGGCATGTTGTAGGGGGGCTCATCATTGCCACCTGCATTGCCCGCCCTCTGCTCAGTCCCACAGTGTCAAGGTGCAAGACATGCCTGGGTTCCATACCTCCTCCAGCATCGGCTTTAGGGGCTGGGGGCTCCCCAAAAATCTTTTTGAACAGCTCAGTCTCATACTGCTTCCTCTCAGGTTGCGCATGGCACCGGATGTTGCCAGATCTCCGAGGCCATGTGGTACGAGCAGCATCGAAAGGGCATGACCGCAGGTCAACTGCTGTGCGATGCAAGTGTAACAACATTGCTGCTGCTAGTCAACGATCTGCCATGGATTTAGATCTCCCTCAGAACCAGTCTTCACGCAGGTGCGGCCAGCAGGAAGGCTCAGTTCACGCGGTGCTACACTGGGTGGTGGAGGCAAAGAGGGGTACAGTGCTAGGTTGCTAGATGCAAGACAAGTGCACACAACACCTAAAGAAGAAGACCGTGCTGAAGCAAACTTTATCTCCAGGATGGCGAATGGCCAAACCTCCCTCAGAGTGTCAACAGGGCAACAAAACACAATGTTCCTGGTCAGGTGGCCTTACTTGCTTCAGGCAGGTATGTGCCGAAGTGCCACACATGCCCTGCACTGGACAGGCTTGACTCAGAACCGTACTGCAAATTTTCAACAGCAGTCATGACCTCCCACCTTCAGGGTCTTCAGCCGAGAAGTCTCTGGAGCCATAATCAGTGGTCATGATGTTCATTGTGATCTTGGCTCCAGCCTCTTTGGCCTGCAGCATGGCCCACAGGCTCAGATGGTCAGATTCAGCGCTGCAGCATACATCAAATTCAGAGACAAGCATGCCCTGCCGAGCAACACGGTCTTCTCATGTCGAAGCGGAGCAGATCAGAGTCCATCACAGCCTGGCAGGCAGCAATCACGGATGCACAGTCTTTATGGCTGCCTGCCTGGCTATAAGGCACCAGCAAGCTGATCAGCCTGCAGGCCCACCTGCTGGAACAGGGCCTCAGTGTCCTTCAGGCCGCCCACATAGATGGCGGACGTGGAGCAGCTACCTCCAGGGCTCAGGCGCTTCTTCTCAGGGCATTCACTACCCAACATCACTGTGCCTGATGAGCCACCAATGGCCAGCTCGCAGTGCGCTATGGTGCCTGCATGCTGGGCATGATCTGTTGGCCAGCAGTCTTTGATGGCTGCCCTGACGATGGTGAAGCCTCAGCCAAGCATGTCTGGGAGGCTGTACAGACTCATGCTGGGTGTGCAGGGATATGCTGGGCGCATGCCCTCAGCGTAGCACAAGGGCAACTTGCCCCTTTTGCAGCAGCAGGGCATTAGGCAAGAGCTGTGCAGGAAGACACAGCATGAGGCCCAAGCCAGGATGGCACACACCATTTGGGCCAGGCATCACGACCACCTCCTTGAACCCAAAAGCTGCCTTCAGGAAGGCGAGGCCAGCAGGAGCATCCTGCAGGACAAAGCAGTATCTTGATGCCCCCAGATGAGCATCGTGAAAACACAGCGCAGCGGGGCAATGCTCACCTGGTAGTACAAGCAGGGGCTGATCTGTGCGGGCATCTTGCTGTGGTTGAGGGCTGCTTGCGATGCAGAGTTCCCTTTAGGGTTGCTGTGCTTTGCAAGGAAAGAAAGATCTTCTAGGTTGTTCGCCTATCTGAGCACAGGTGCCCACCGTCCTGGCTGGACTTTAGGACTGTCTGTGACTTGCTTGCGATTTCAATTCACGAACACGAGTCTCACACTTCCGTCGAAGCATCCGTTTGGGGCGTTGACTGGTCCCGATCTGCCCTTGGGGTCCTAAAGGCAATCAGCATGCCAGCAGCATTCATGCCGGAGGATGATCTGATCAAGCCGCCGCTGGCTATCCAGGTGACGGGAATGGCCTTGGACAGGCACGAGACCTTTTTTACCAGGCTGCAGCCCTTGTGCTCTGGCCAAATTCTGCCAGACAACTGTCAGGGTGCTCAGATGCTGCAAACATCTGATAGCTGGCAGGCAGATCAGTCCATCAGATGTGCCCAACGCCGCAACTTTGCGTCATTGACAAATAGCTGCTTTCTGTAAACTGGCCAGTTTACAGGGGACCCCTCCTGCTGCACAGTCAGGTCTTGCACCTTGCTGCTGCGCCTTTGCTGCTGAGACCTCTCCAAGTTGTGTGCAGGAAGTTTTCCGGCCACCCAGCCAGACTTCGTCCACAGACAGTGGCGAAGCTCGTCTTGCTGCACTGGGCTACAAGCAAGAGGTGACTTCTGCTTGCTCGCTGTGTCTCCTGTGCTTGCGTGGCATGGCAATGATGTCTTTGTTTGCAAGTGAGCGGCTGCTGCAATAACAGCTGAATTTTGCCTCTCTCTGTGCTCGCAGTTGAACAGAGGTTTCTCTCTTTTCAGCAACTTCGCCATCAGGTGGGTCAACCCCCTGCTTCCTACAGCAGCTGGGCCATTGCCAGCCTGACTCGCTCGTCAAAGCTTTTCTGTTCCCTCAGATTGAGGCGGCTGACATCTCCTTTTCTCTGCCTTGCAGTTTCTCGTGAGCAGCTACAGACCTGCAAGCTGTGCTTTGTTCAGTCTTGCTGTGATGCTTTGGCACCAAAGCTTCAGTTTCTGGCACCCATGTGTGAGTGGGGCAGCCCTGCTGCAGCATCATCTCCATTCTGACTGGTGTCACTGGGAGTTATGGCATTGCTTTCAACAATGGTGAGCTAGCTGCTCATCTCAGCTGTGTGTGGAGCTCACAGGCTTTTAGGGACTACCATTGCTGTGCTGATTGTGTTGAGAGCAGAAAGGAATTTACCATGTGGCCTTGATGATCACAGGTGGCCCAGTCAGTGTCATCTGGGGATGGGTAGTCGTGTGTAGCATGACCATGTTCATCGCACTGGCAATGGCTGAGATTGTGTCTGCCTTACCAACCTCTGGAGGTCAGTACTGATGTATCACAATGCGGGTCATGCGCAATGGCTTGAGCACTGCAGCACTGCTCTGCTGCACGCCTGCTGCAGCCTGCCAGCTGGGGATGACAGTTCATCATGCAGCCGTCAGCTGATTTCCGGCATTGGCTGCAGGCCCTTACTTCTGGGCCTCTGTGCTTGGTGGGGCGGGGTGGGGGCCCTTTTTTGCCTGGGTGACAGGCTATTTCAACCTCTTGGGCCAAGTGGCTGTCACAGCCGCCATAGAATATGTGAGCAGCCCCTATTGACTGTCCCTCTTATGCCTCGGCTGTCCAGAGCGTACTGCATTCGTGGATTCCTGCATCAGCAGTGCACTTCCTTTGCTGTAGTGTGAGACATAGGCTGGCTGGACAGCATATAACCGCTGGTGTTTGCCAGCAAGGTGGCCCCTCACCAAATTGTCTGATGTCCACAGACCTTTGCCAACCATGTCTCAGCAATGGTATTACTCTCTACGGGCGGCGCCACAGTGTTCAGCCAAGGCCAGCTGCTGGGCGTGTACACAGGTGTGACACCCTGGGGCAGCCTGCTCTGCCCCTGTCCTGATGGTGAAGTCCTGATGACGCAAAGGCTGCGCAACAGCAGTAGTAGCTGACAGGCGTCTGTGCACTGCCTGCAGCGGTCCTGGTGTGTCATGCCTTCCTCAACATCTTCAGCACAAAGATAAATGCGTTGCTGAACAGCATCAGCGCAGTGTGGCATATCGTGGGTGTGGTGGTGTGCATCATTGTGCTTCCAGCAGTGGCTCCCACCCACCAGTCCGCCAAGTACGTATTCACAGACTTTGAGGGAACAGCCACCAATGCTGGCGACATTGGCAACAATGGTGAGCTGCTCAGCTTGACTGCTTGTGTGTAGACGACTTGAAAGCGCTCACACCTGTCTCATCATGCAGCCATGCATGCCAGGCGATGCTGCACTTGTCTCACTGAAACAGCCATCAGAACATTTTCTGCTGCCTGTCAGGCTATATTTTCTTGGTGGGGATGCTCATGAGCCAATTTGCTATCTCTGGCTATGACGCCTGCGCGCACATGAGCGAGGTGTGTTTTCCTGCACAAAGGGTGCATGTTGGTGACTGGGCACAATTTAGTCTTGCTTGGATTTGCATGGCAATATGCTGAGAGGCATGGACCATCTCTGCACATACGGGCAACCTTGCAAAGCGTGATTAAGGAGGCTTGCAGCCTGTATGCTACATGCACTCCTTTACTATGACATGGCACCCCTGCCAGGGGCCTCCTGTCCTGGGCATTCCAGGCGTTTGCTTGGGCTGACCTCTGCTTGTCTTGGCTGCAGGAGACCAAGGGTGCAGACAGGTGTGACAGACTAGCAGGCTCAGCATGAGCACAGCCGGCCCATGGCCTTACAAAGGCGGCACCTGGATCCAGCTGCTGTGCATCTGTGTCTGCCATGCATTTGTGACTGTACATGGCCCTGAGAGACTGGGCCACCACTTGTGCTGTCCATGAGACCTGCAGGTCTGCTCCCTGGGCCATCATCATGGCAGTCAGTTCCTCAGCCGTCACTGGATTTGCATATCTGCTGAGCATCACCTTCAGTATCCAGGTGAGCCTGGACTGAAGCCAGGGTGGCTGCTGCATTCAACAGTGCCACCCACTGTGTGAGGCGCTTCTGTCTGCTGGCATCAGAGCCCATGTGGGATGTCTGCAGGATCCCTCCACTGTTACAACTGGCACAGCCAATGGCTACATCACAGGGCAGGTCTTCTTTGATGCCTTCCAGGTCAGACCTGAAACCTACCGGCAGCAGCATGCTGCTCAACCGTGTCACTGCTGCTGGCTGCACGGGTGCCAGCTCAAGTGTCCCTTTACTGGTGCAACATGGCCACCTGGCAGCCAACTTGCCTCTGGCAACTCCTGCTGATGGGCGCCCAAACCCGCCCCCCACCTTGTGCAGGCTCGCTACGGCCATGGTGGAGGAGGAATTGTGCTGATGGGCATTCCAGGTGCTGTACTGGTGAATGGAGTTGAAGGGTGCCTCCATAAACTCCTGCGTCTCAGCCGACATCGCCCCTGACTGCGGACTGTGTTCTTTGCAGCCATTGCCATGTTCTTCTGTGGCATGAGCTCGCTGGCCAGCAACAGCAGGCAGGTTCTCATTTGTTGCAATATGCGCACTGAGGTCTTGTCCTGCTTGACAGCCGAAATAAAAATTGTGATCTGCAGAATCCACTGTACGCCCTGAGTGAAGATGCCTGAACCTGCAGGATGCTCTGGTCCTTCAGCCGTGATGGTGGAATGCCCTTTTCCTTCCTGTGGGCTAAAGTGAACAAATTCTTTGGCATTCCTGTCAATGCGGTGAGCTCTCTAGCCTGCTCAAGGCTTGCTCCTGGGCTTAATGCTGCAGTTTGCTATCTGCAGCGACCGGCCGCCCTGAGCCAGACTGACAGCTGGGTGTCAGCAGCGGACCTCAAGTATGTCGTCATGGCTGAAGCCACTCACCCGCTGCAGGTCTTCTTCATGGCCATCTTTGCCTTCATTCTGGGGCTGCCCATGCTCAAATCCTATGTGGCCTTCTCAGCAGTGGTGAGCTACATTGGTTGGTGTGGCCATGAAGTGGCCTCCACCATCTACTGATGGCTTCCTGTGGGGTTTGTCCACTGGGTTGCTTTCAGGCTGGGCTGTGACATGGCAGGCAGCACAGCACATCCCTGCTGACAGCCTGTGACATGCTTTGCAGGTGTCCATCTCTACAATCGGCCTATACATCTCCTATGCCCTCCCTGTGCTGCTGCGCTTGACCTTCACACGTCGTGAATTCATATCAGGACCTTTCTCACTAGGCATCTTCAGCATACCTGTGGGCATTGCCGCCGTCACCTGGGTAGCCTTTGTCACGGTGAGACCTGCAGGGACAGATGCAACATTAGTGAGGCCTGGTGCATCTGAACACCCTGAAGCCAAGTGGCAAGGGCTGGGAAAGTCCGCGGGCCAGGCTTCTGGCCCCTCCCCTAGCAGGCACAAGCTGAGCAGTGGCAATGCCTCCGGCACGAGCACTTGCAGCACCTCCCTTGCAGCTGTGCATCCTGCATACCAGCTGACAGCCAAGTTAGCGTGGTGGCTGTGCCTGCAGGCCATCTTTGTGATGCCCACAGCCTTCCCTGTGACCAGTGAGGACCTGAACTATTCTGGAGTCGCTGTGGGCATTGTGCTTTTTGGCTCCCTGGCCTGGTGGTTCTTCCCAGTCAGGACTGGCAGGTTTGCTGGCGCACGCTACTGGTACACAGGTGAGCTCCTGAGTCTCCCAACCTGGATCCTGAGTGGGCCAGCTTGCAGCGCCTGCTCTGCAAGCTCCTCTTAGCTACGCTGCTTCTTTACCTGTGACAGGAGCCTCAGCAGCCACAGGCGCGTTTGAGAAGCTGCGACTGCTCAGGGACTCCTCCAACCCCTCCACCAGCAGCAGCAGGAGCGCCCTCAGCAAAGTGTGACTACCCCACGCTGAAACCTGTTCAATATACAAAATCCCCTGGGAATGTTGTCCGGTACTCTCAGTCTCACCCCCTATGACCGTTTGTAGCTCACACCACCCAGTGTGACCACCATGTGCTTCATGCTTGCACTGTCCCCCCACTATATGACATCTCTATGTGTGCCAGTTTGCTACAACCATCTGCCATGACCCCCTGTGCAGTAGATGCAGCCGCACCACCACCATGTTGGTCCCCTGTTTGTAGCCTAAGGGAATTGGGAGAACCAGTCCTTGTCGCTCAGAACCCAGTCTGCGTCGTTTGAGCCTTGCATGACAACTGAAAGGTGGTGATTGATGTAAATCAGAAATACACAGCACGAGGGTGGGCAGCATACATTAGGGGCGGGAGCAGCATTCATGCCCATCATGGCTGCATTGGACCAAAGTCATGTAGCAGGCCACAGCTGACAACCGCCTGCCACCTCGCTCTCAGCCTGCCAGTGACAGTCCTGCATGATGTGCAGTGCTGAGGCGCCAGCTAGCTCTCAGCCTGCGTGATAGGGCGCCCAGCCAGCTTTGCGGCCCTGTCAATCACGGCCTGCGTCTCCCCAATCAGGCGTCCAACGAGCTGGGTGGCAGGCTCCAGGCTCTTGATCATGCCCACTCCACTGCCAGCCCACACCACCTGGCTGTCTGGGCCCGCCTTCTGCAGCTTCTCAGCCAGCTGCTGCCTGCTCTCCTGGGGTACTGGACTGCTGGCCGCATGCTCCTGCAGAGCACAGGCCTGGAAACTTGCTGCCTGCCAGGGTGCTTGCTGCTGGACACCGAATGGTATTTTGATGTGGGGCTGCTTGCTGGCCACTTTGGCAGCAACACATTCTGAGGCCCTTGCTTGCGCAGCAGGCCCGGCACAGTCTACAGAACCTGTGCAAACAATCCCCTGGCAACAACTGACAGGGCGATCCCTCGGGGACCCGCAAGTGCTGCGCGCTTGCTGCTGAAGAGCCCAAGTGCATCAGGCTGTTTGCTGGGCTCCTCTAGCATTGATTGACAGGGCCGATTCTGCAGCAACACATACGAGGGGCCCTCCTCACAGCAGCTGGCATGGCTGCACTGAACAGGGTGGCTGCAGGCAGATGTCAGTGCAGCACCTGGGCAACAGGGCATCAGTGCACTCATGTTGCAGGGTCGGACCCACTGCAGCCCCCGCCAATGGAGGATCAGGCAGAGCCAGGTGGTGCCTGTCCTGGCATCTGCCTCCGGTCTGCACTTTGGCTGGTCAACATGATTAAAGACAGAGAATGGAAATGATGTGGGACCACAAGACATCCCCATGCAGCAACATGCGCACTGCAAGATGTGAGGATTCCTGGGTGTCGAGGGGGTCTATATGCACAGATAGTGATCCCCCGGAAGGGTGGGGCAGCAGCACTCGAATGCCCAAGCCCTGCCCATTGCAGCTCACATCAATGAAAGCATTGTGCAGAGCCCGCCCATCCACCCCGTCCATGGTCTCCCAGCCCCTCGTCCCAATGTCGTCATACAGCGTAGTGCGCACTGTGGCCTTGGTGGCTGCTGCGTCAGAGCCTGCACAGCGAGAAGAGGATTACAGCTCAGGCTCTTTTAAGGTCATGGGATGCACGCAGGTTGCAATCAGCAGCCCCTGGTCAAAGCCATCAGCCTGCTCAGCATCGAAGGTGTTCATGTTTCTCAAAGCTGTGTGGAGGCAAACTGGTGAAGGCGGCGGCCTGTTCCCTTGTGGCCGTGTCATAGCTTGCAAAGCCGAGGGCTGCTGACTTCCATGTATGTCAGACTTACTCTCTCAGCTGATCACTCCTCACTCTGCCTGAGGTGGAGAACACACAGTGCGCAGCAGTTTCAGCAAGGCGCCCTTCTGTAGGCTGCATTGAATTTGGGCTGGGCTGACAAGCTCAGATTGATCACTCATAGGCAAACTCCTCTTCAGCACAGGTTGCTTCTGCTGGTGTGCACACGGCCCACCTGCTTCCAGAAGGGCCTTCTTCTTGTGCTCAGGGTAAGTGCTCTCTGGCGTGCAGTTGAGGCGCGTCCCAATTGCGACACCGTCTGCTCCCATCACCAGTGCCGCAGCGATCTGCGCAGCAGCAGGGCTGTGAGCTCGAAGAGTACAAGGAGCATTGGACACACAAGGAGCTGTGCCGCCTGCTGCATCAAGTGCTGAAAAACCCTGTAAGCAGCATGGGCTCCAGAGTGCTGCAGCTTTTTCAGGCAAAGCAGCGATTGGCTGGCAAGCCTCCATGTGCTGCTGAATGCCGCCTCCACAGCAGCAAGACCACATGATTTAGAGGGGTCCATGAGGGCAGCCAGCAGCCTTGCTGTACCAGGAACCAGCGAATTGGGTGCTGCGACAGCCAGGGCAGGGAAGGGCAGGGCACTCACAAGTCCAAGCCCTAGCGCACCTGCCGGCCATCAGTGATGCCGCCTGTGGCCACCACCGGCACTGCCGGCCTGAGGCCCTGCTCCGCGCACAGCTGCGCAACAAAGTCCACCATCTCAGGCAGTACCGCAAACAGCGTGGTGCTGCCCTGGAACCCGTGGCCGCCGGCCTCACTGCCCTGCACAGACAGCAGGAGTGGGGTGTGCAGTTGAGCCTCTGCGGGGCCGTACAGGCCAGGAGGGCTGTCACACTGAGGTAGACCGTTGAGCCCAGCCCAGCTCCCAGCTGGGCTGCTTCTTGCCGTGACTGTATGTGCAGCATTGTGAACAGCTGCTGAGCCCATGACATTTGCATGCCTGACTTCAGCAAGTGAGGAGTGCGCACTCATGAGCCGCTGCAGGCACAATATGATGGCCACTGTCGCATACCTGGACCACAATTACATCAGCCCCTGCCTCAATGGCCTGGGCTGCAGCCTCAAGGGAGGGTACCATGCAGAACAGCTTGATGTTGGCCTCCTTGATGGTGCCTGCTGTCGGCTGCCAGTCCCCAAAGCCCAGCCACATGGCTCGGGGCTGCAGGCTGATTGCTGTCTGCAGCAGTTCCTGCAGGAGCAGATGCACATCGATGTGAGGCTGCTGTGTGGAGGGCTCCGGGCCGATGCACAGCAGCAGCTCAGTGTGAAGCGTGCCACATCGTCAGGCGACCTCAGGACAGGCACTGCTCTTGAACCTGCCATAGGCGATGCAAAGCAGCATGGCCTCCAGCCAGAAGCACAGGCAACACGAGGCCCAGCTGCCGGCACAGCTTCTGACCTCACTATACTTGAAATTCAGCAGGCCGATGCCCAGGCCGCTGTGCCTGAGGTCAGCACGCCCCTTGGCCAGCTGCTCTGTGGCAAGCTGCCACTCCTTCTTGAGGTCTGCAGGGCTCATGAACCCAGCACCGATGAACCCCAGGCCGCCTGCCAGGGCCACCTGTGTAGGCCATCATCACTCAGCCTTGTCAGCTCTAGGAGTCATCGTCAAGCAATGCTGTACCCACCGCAGCAGCCAGGGCTCCTGCAAGCCACATACATGTCAATGGATGCATATGTCAGACGTGAGCTTGGCAGCAATTGTCTCATCAGATCCTTTGTTGCATATGGCGGTGTCTCAGTGGCAACCACCATGATGGAATCATCACCCACCGCCTGAAGCTCCAGCCATTGGGGCTCCAAGCACAGGAACGGCAATGTCCAGAGCGTTGGTGAGGGGTGTGTCCATCATTGTTCAGCAGTTCGGCAGTCACCTACTTACCACGTGATCTCGGAAAGGTGGTTTATATTTCATGCCAGCATCTAGTGAAGTTTGACTAGCACAGTTGATAATTGGTATTGACATTGACTACAACTGCCAGACTGTCATTACTGCCATTGCGCACTGGTGAGGATCAATGCCGGATGTTCTCTGCAAGCACAGCTCTGTCTGTTCGTGCTGCAGCTGCTTTCTGGCGGCCCTGGGGCTGCTCTGCACCCCTGCGGGGCCAGTGAACAATGCAGTCAATCAGCTGCACACAGCTGTGCATGTATGCCAGGAAGAGGCATGTCGCTATGTAGCAGCCTGGCAGGCGCCTACCTCCTGTCTGGCACAGTCCTTGTGACAGCTGAGACGCCGTCGACAAACTTTGTGCGGAAGATGACATTGGCATTGTTGAACATCCCCTCCTTCAGGGAGACCACGATGAACTGGGAGTAGGGAAAGTGCGACTTGATCATGCGCCCAATATTTTGCGTGTGACTGAGGTCCAGGGCTGCATCCACCTGCACACACTCATGGCATTGCAAGATATGCCATGTTGCTTCTACTGCGGCCTCTCCACCCCTGTCTATTGCGTAACTGGCGAAATCGCATAGCTGGTGGTCCCACTTGGGTCCACAGCATGACAGAAGACCTCAGCAAAACACAACTGTGAACGAAACCAGCAGACTTGGCAGTCAGGGGCAGGTCCTGCTCCTCCACAGCTGCGGCCCTGTCGACCATGCACTCAGCAGACACATGCTGCAGCCACCTTGCCTACCCACCAGCTGTTCCACCAGGCGGGTTTGCGACAGCGGTTGCGCACAAACCTCACCTCGTCCAGGATGTAGATGGGGGCGGGCTTGAACAGCAGCATGGCCAGAATGAGCGACAGCGCCAGCAGGCTGCGCTGCCCGCCACTCAGCTCCGTCAGGCTCTGTTTCCAGACCCCACCAAAGGCCACCTTGACCTCCAGGCCTGCAGCGTGGGGCAATGTCTGCGTCACCCAGCTTGCCTGGCACTGGGCGCTTTGCTGTGTTTGCACCTCGGAGGCGGCTGGGCTGGGCTGGTAATGCTTTCCTGTTGTCGACGCAGGCGACCTGCCCCTTTGAAGTTGCAGCCAGGCAGCATGCTGCCAGGTGAGTGGCTGCCTTGAGCTGGTATCATGGGTATATGTGGGTGGCCTACTGCATTTCTGATGCCAGCTGACAGGTCTGCTGAGCCTCCCATTCTCAAGATCGAGCCCTGAGAACTCTGGCCTGTGGCGAGGTTCTACCCTTGTACATGCCAGAGGCTGCTTGCGCTGCTGCTCACTTTGTCAAGGTAGCATGCCTGGTGTTGGGCCAGCTGCCTGCCGCCAGGCTGTGCTGCATGCCGCCTGAGCCAGCTGGGCGAATCTGCTGGTTTCTGCAGGCTGCACAGTCTACAGCTGGCGAGTGGCAGTCTCGCTGGCCAGGCCCACCCAAGAGCTCCACTTGATGTCCAGAGACCTGTCCCCTACAGCCACCGCGCCCCATGCCCACCTGCCAGGAAGCTCTCCCCCTCCTGTGGCTCCAGCTTGGCGCTTGTCCCCGGCAGCAGCGTGCTGAAGATGCTGCCAAAGTCCTGGGTCACCTTGCGCCAGGTGGCTTCCAGTGCCTCTCGCTTCTTCTCATCCAGCTCAGCAATGACCTACAAGTTGCAACAATCTAGCAGTGGCCCACCCCTGGGTTCCTTGCAGCTGGTGGGCGTCCACCCCAGTGTTGCATTGCAAGCTACGGCTACCATGACGTGCAGGGTGAAGCACAACAAACAAGCTCCCGAAATGAGGAAGCCTGCTAAACTGTGGCAGGGATGACAAGCACCTGCACAGCTGCACTGGCATAGGTGTCTGCTTGTTCAGCCTTGCTGCAGGACGCCCGTTTGCTACAGCTCGGACACGCGTCTTCCCCTGCATGCTCATTGCCTAACTGCGCAAATACCCAGTGACCTGCATTGCACAGGGCAGAATCCCTTTGGATTACCTGCTCTATCTTGTGCCTGTCATTCAGCACAATCTGCTTCCTGCCAGACAGCTCCTTATACTCGCTCTCTGCCTTGTCAAACATCTGGATGACCTGCAAGCCAGAGGGCCCCTTCAGTAGGAAGTGTTGTCCAGCAAATTAGCTGGGCAGCCGAGTTGCGGTGTGTTGCAGAATATGACGAGCAATTTCCTCTGTCAGTGAGTCTCCTGGCAGATGCTGGAAGCATTTTCAAATGTCCACCTACTCTCCTAGTTCATGGATATGCAGGGCATCCAGACACAGCCTGAGTGCTTCACAAGGGGCTTGTGTCCTGCTTTGCGATTTGGAGGAGGCCAACCCAGCTGCTGAGCGCCGTGCAGCTCAGGAGTGCATTGTCCCACAGAGGAGAAATCCAGCAGGCCACGTGCTGCAGCAGGGGTACTGCTGGTGCATTGGCACTGCCTGCCATGCAAGATGCGGGCAGCCCTGATGACCCACCTTTCTGTTGACTCTGTTGGCCAAGCGCTGCTGCGAGTCCTGTGCCCCCTGCAGCTCCTGGAAGGCTGCATCCACGTCGTGTGCCTCAAAGTCAAAGTCAGAGCCAGGGCGCCCAAAGAAGTGCTTCTCTGTTATTATCCAGGGATATTCCTGCACACACAGTGCAGCACAGGCCATGAGCTGATGTACTCCATGGGCAGGTCTTTGACATCTGCTGCTCATGACAGACACAAACCAGCAGGATAAACATGCGCTGCGGCAGCCAGGCAGCTGGGCAGCCCTGGATGCTGTTTAAGACAATGGCAACTTTTGACATCTTTGGGTGACACAGGGGTTGCACATGCAGCTCTTGCTGCCAAAGCTGGCCAAAAGGGGCGGTGATATGGCGCAGCTCCACAAGGCAGACTTGTGTTCTCTTTCTGTGTCAGGCAAGGCTGCAGGGTGCCCCACCTTTTCCAGCCTTCTGCAGAGCTCAGCAGACTCCTGGATGTCCTTCTCCATCTTGCTGAGCCTGCAGCCAGTTTGCATGTGTTTGGCTGCAGCAAGCTGATCTGGCTGTGACATGCTCGTTCGCAGGTTTTGCCAGCAAGCATCTGGTATGGCTGCCCGTCAAGGCAGGTGTCTGCCCCTGACAGAGTCTGAAAGCAATCCCCAAGCAACCGGCGCTCTGCGTTTGGGAGTGCCCCCAGCAGCTCGTTGTCTAGGCACAACACAACAGCAGCCACAGTATACAAGCACAGCCAGTGCAGGTGCGCCAGATTAATTTAGCAGCACCAGCATTGATCTTTCCAGGCTGGTCGGTGTGCTCATGCAAGCCACTTCATCAACAAGGCACCCCTGCTCAGTTGTGATTACTGATCAGTCACGCTCAGTCGCAGCCTGCTGCGCCAGGGCTGCCTCCCCGACAAGCGGCGGGGCAGCACGCCCAAGATGACTCATAACTATTCCGTGCTGTTCGGAATCAGCCCTTCAGCCGCAGCCTGCCGCGCCGGGGCTGCCTCACAGATATTCAGCAGGTCAGCAAGCCCAACTCACCTGTGCTGAGCCTCCTGCCCGCTCAGCTCTACACCTGCAACATGCTGCGTCGGCTGCCTTTTCCAAACACAGCAGTGCAAGGTAGAGCAGATTCACGCACTTGTGCTCAGTCTTCCTTCTGTTCAGCCCAGCATCTGCAGTCTGCTGCGCCAGGGCTGCCTTCTCCTGCACCAGTGCGCCAATCTCGCCGTCACAGTCCCTGAGGCGCTCCCTCAGGGCCTCCAGCTGGGCAGCCTGGGCGTCATAATCCCGCTTGGCAGCCGCCACCCCGTCACCCAGCGCCACCACCTCCGCTTCAAGCTCTGTGGGAAGGCAAAAGAATGTCTTTGATGCTGTCAACATGCGCATTGTGCTCCTTCTGCCTCCAGGTGTTCAGGCAGACTACAGCGCCGTCAACGAGGTGATATGCGCACAGGCATTGTACTTTTGCGTGCCACCCCGTCACCCAGAGCCTCCAGCTCTGCCTCTACAAGGTTGCCCATATGTTGGGCAGAAACGTGCCCAAACGTAGTAACAGAGATCTGAATTATTGCAAGCTTGTGACGCAGCGCTGCCACCAGGCGCACAGCTCTGCTAATGACCAAGTTGTACTGGGACATGATTGTGCCAAAGCACTGCATCTCCAGCTTGTAATTGCTTACTGCCAGTCCTTAGGCACAGCATGCCCGGCAGGGCTGGAGATTGCGCATGCCCTACACACATCACATCACGGCGCCGAGCACCTTGAATGGCCTTCTGCGCAACCTGCAGCTGTGCAGCCAGCGACTTGCGCTCCCCAGCAGCCGCCTCTCCTTCAGCCACAGCCTGCAATTGCGCCTGCGCTGCCGTCTTGGCAGCTGCCTTTGCCTTCTCAAGCGTGGTCTTGGCTGAGGCCAACTTAGTCTGGGCAGCCTGAATGCGATCCCCCCTTGTGGCCCCAAAGTTGGCAATCTGGCCCTCAAGATCCTGCAGGCCAATTGCAACACTTGACTGTGCCAACCTTTCCTGTGTACTTACAGCCGCTCGTCAAACTTTACAGCAGACCTGATCAGCCAGGGTGTCATACAGAGAGCCAGCAGTGCAGCAACATCTTGACTGCAGAAACCAGCATTGGGCGCACGCTTATGAACCATGTCAACAGCAGGAAGCAGCGTCTGGCTTGGCTTGGCAGCACTACACATGTTGGCAGCAGCACTTGGCACACCTGTGTAGCATTCAGATACCTCCAGCACAGGCAGGAAGGTCTGTTCGCACCTTGGCAGCCCCGATATGTTGCCAGCAGCTTGTAGCATCAGCTGACATACCTTGGCAGCCTTCACCATGTCCTTCCTCTTCTGCTGGGCAGCAGCAGCAGCCTCCTTGGCCTCAGCCAACTCCTGCTCTGAGGCCTTCACAGCCTCTGCCAGCTGTGCAGACTCGCTGCCAGCAATTCGCTGCTGCAGCAGTCCCAGCCCGTGCCGTTTGACATCCAGCTCCTGCTTCAGCCTGGCAGACAATGAAGACATGCTGGTGGGGCCAACTGTTTGTGTGAGTTGACACAAACCCAGGCGCCAGTCTTGTGCAGGTCACACCACGAGTACAGAGCTGGTTGACCCTGCAAAGCGTGACCACCACGCTGTCTGTAGGGGCTCCTTCCTTCATATGTCAGGGTCAGCCAGCCTTTGGTGCTCTCAGGCTGCTGCACGCGTGCCTTCAATAGGCCAAATAATGGTTCCTGCACCCTGGCAGCGTCATCCACCTGCTTCCATGGTTGGCTTAACTTTGAATACAACCTGCCGAAATGCTGTGGTGTGCTCCCAGTCCTACAGCCTGGCAGGACTGCTTGCCTGCTGTGCTCCTGAGCGGCAGATGCAAGCTCACGCAGCCGCTCCTGTGCTTGCTCCTGGACACGCCTGCGGCTCCCCAGCTCTGCCTCAGCCTCAGACAGCGCGTGCAGCCGCGTCAGCACCGACCGGTTGCTGTTGCGTGACCCTCCTGTATGCAGGAGCAGGACACCGTCACTGCAGCTTTACCGATTCCAGGCCTGCTAGACTGACACTCATTTTGGCTGCGGCACGTGACTGCCTTAATGGCGGTTCAGCTGACTGTCAAGGGCTGGCTAGCTGCAGGACAGGCAAACAATCAGTGGCTGATGGAGCTACAGTGGACCATGGTGAGGTGCTGCAGTTCAGCATCAGGCATCAAGCTTGCCTGTGAGCAAACCCCCAGGGTTGAAATCGTCACCCTCCAGCGTGATGCAGCGCGTGTGCACGTCCTTGTGAAAAGCAAGCTTCT
This sequence comes from Asterochloris erici, assembly GCA_019693375.1. Taxonomy (NCBI): domain Eukaryota; kingdom Viridiplantae; phylum Chlorophyta; class Trebouxiophyceae; order Trebouxiales; family Trebouxiaceae; genus Asterochloris; species Asterochloris erici. Next base: position 50,937 of record JAAMXJ010000588.1, on the reverse strand, counting down.
TGGCAGTGGCAGAGTCCTGCATTGAGAGGGCATCATTTCACCATCAGCTGCCATGAGCAGGTGATTGAAAACACTGCTGTCCAGAACCTGGCAGTGCGCAGGGCTTGCTGAGGAATAGCACGCCTGGAAGTCTACACTACAGTAGTCAGGGCAACAGTTGAGCAGTATTGGTTGGGCAGACGCAAACCCACCTTACAGATGAAGGCGTTGCCAAAAACATACTGCATGGCTGCGGACAGGTCCTGGTCAAAGCCGACAAGCTCCAGCGCCAGCTTGGCACTGCCACTGCTGAGCTTGGCTGCAGTTGTCCGGGCCTGGCTGGAGGCAGTCCCTCCTTTGACCTGAACGATAGTGAGACCTCCAGAATGGGTGTGACAGCCAGGCGCACAGCATGATGCAGTGTCCATGGCACGTGGTGCTGCAGGGGAAGTCGACCGCCTGGAGTGCTGAAGGCCAGCCTGGCCGAGTTTGGACGACTGCCCCACCCCTGTCATGGCAGCTTGGGATAGGCTTTAGAGGGCATGCACAGGTGCAGACATTGCAGAGGGAGGCGCCAGGCAGCACCTACCTTGTTCAGGGGGATGATGGTGACCCTATTGCGCAGGCGCCCCTTGCTGAGCAGAGCCTTGGCTGTCTGCTCACTGTCCACGACCACCTGCAGGGTAAATCCATGACTGCTGTCTGTTCTGTTATGGTGACTTCTGCAGGCGCTTCTTCACGGGTGAGAAGCTGCAACGTCCCCTGCCTGGCACTCAACCACTGGCCTTCCCCTGCCCACAGCATTTGCAGGCTTTGGGCGGCTGCCAGTGCACTGCAGACAGACATAGGACCTCAGGTGCAGCTGCATGCAGCACTAGGTCATGGCCCACCTGGTACAGCTTGCCTCCTGCAGCCACCTCCAGAGCGGTAGTCGTAGCAGGATCCTGCACTCGAATGAGCTTGGCCACCACTCCCTTCACCTTGCTGTGGGCGAAGTTCGCCTCAGGAGCCTGATACTGGAAGCTGACACCTGCACATCAGCGTGCAGGGGACTGTGGCAGTGCTCTGGGCAACTGTGGCCTCGAGCGCCTGGCAAAAGGAAAGGCACAGGCAGTTGAGCGGCTGATCCTGGCTGGCACAACCACGACAACTTCAAAACAGCAGAACTTGTGCTGCATTACAGGTTCCAGACTGCCTGGCAGGACGCTACAAGTGCAAGCTCTGTCTGTGCTGCCTTCGCGGCTCTGGTGTGCAGTCTCCGCCCACCAGCCAGCTGGGAGTTGAGCTCATCGACCCTCTCCTGGCATTTCTGCACTGCAGCACGTTCCTGAGCCACAGTCGCCTCCAGCTGCCTGACTGCGTCCTCATCAAACATCAGCGCTTCCAGTCTGCAGGCAGCAGGGACTCCACCGTGCAGATTTGCAGGGCAAGAGCAAAGCAGTGCCGAAGGCGGAGCCAGGGCCCTGTCTGCAGCAGGGTGCAACCATCAGCACAGCATTGCCTGTCCCGCCGAAGGCCACTAGTCTGCAGGACAAGGCGCATACAGGCTGCAACAGGGACAGCAGATCCTAGCATTCCCGGCGGTGCCATCACCTTGTCAGGCACTTGCCAGCAGGAGAGCTATAGAACTGGCTTGACCAGTCAACCCACAGATCACTTCTACATAGGTCTAGCCCCACCTGCTGGAGCAGTCCTCCACTGCGGCCTCCTCTCTGTCCAACTCCTGCTGCAGCTGGGCAGCCTCCTTCTGCTTGGCTTTGAGGGCCTTTTGCTGCTCGGCCAACTGCTTCTGCAGGTGCTTGCAACGAATGTCTGCCTGTTTGCCTTCTGCCTCCGCAGTCGTCTGCACACAGAGAGTCTTCGTCGATTGGTGGTCGCCTATGGTGAAATCATTGTTCCCTGGCCCGTTTGCTGTCAGCAAGCGCCAGATAGTTCAGGCCAACCAGCCCATCCTAAACCCTAAACCCATTGCATTGCAGCACAGATTGCCCTGCCCTGGCATTGTACCGCAGCAGCTTCTGCAGTATGTGTATCCCTGCAATGCATCGCTCTCTCTAGGCCTGCACACTGCTGGACCCTCTGTCTGCTCACCGCCAGTATGCAGCACTGCCACCAGCCATGGCTGTGAGCCCCTGCTGACACTCTGTGACGGTGCCATATACTTGACAATGCAGGGCGTCTGCAGCAACAGGAAGTCCATCTCAGCCCCAGCCAGTGCCCTCTTATGCTGTTACCTCAATCACAGCAAGCCTGCTTGCTGGCCTGGTCGCATGTCTTCTTGCTGCCAGTCGTACTCTGCAGCACAGCCATCCCCACCTGAGCGTTCTGAGCCTCTTCAAGCTGCTCCTGCAGGCTCTGGTTGGACTCGTTGCGCCCATCTCCTGCCTCGGCTCCAGCCAGCTCCCTCTGGGCAGCCTCCACAGCTGTGGCTGCATGCTCAGCGCCTGTAGCGGCCTCATCCCTTACGGCAGTGGCAGCAGCCAAGCGCGCCTGGAGGTCACCTTCTGCCAGCTCCTGAATGCTGGCCTCCATCTGCAGCAGCAGAAACATGCTGCTGTGGCAGGTGGCAGCCAACACGCAGGCTTCTGGCATATGTTGATTGTGGTTGCCTTCGGCACTTGCAGGGCTTAATACAGGACAGTGGTACCCCTGCAGGGCAGCTGGTTTGTCATGCCTGGATGCCCAGAAATTGCTTGCGGCTTCTCTGGGTCATAGCCAAGCACGCAGAGGCGGCTACTTTGCCGGCCGGCCTCTACCCCGAGGCCGATTCGATGCGGCCAAGCATGCTACCAGACTTAGCCCAACCTGCTGGACTGCGGCCAGCTCTGCCTCCAGGCTCTCCTTCTTGTTGTTCCAGACGGTGGTGTCCTTCACCAGGCGCTTGCTGAGCTGGTCTACAGTGCCAGCCAGCTGCTTGACTTCCCCGCTGCTCTGCGCCTCCTTTTCACGCTACAAGGCGGGGGACAAGAAGTGTAGTTGTGCATATCACACGCTTTGACGGGCATCCTAAAGTCAGGCCGCTGCCTGTGCAGGCTTCGAGGTCCAATGAGGTGTGGGCGCATGCAGATGCAGGGCAGACCACGGACCGTTGCTCTGTACCTGGAAGGTCTGCGATCTGCCTGAAGCACACGCTGCACAGATGCAATGTGCCAGATGGCAGCTCAGTGCCCTGGCAGCTGCTGAGAGTGCTGCTCACAAAGCGCTGGCAGCAACATGAGAGAAGCCTCCAGTGTAGCAGCATCATGCCATTTGGTGCCCCGACAGCAACACAACGTCCCTCTGTGCTCGCAAACAGACCTGCAGCGCCTTGATGTGCGCCTCTTTCTGCTTCACATCCTGCTCTAGGGAGGCTGATTGCTCCACTAACTCCTGCACCTTGGCTCGCGTGGCAGCCATCTCCTCCTGCCCGCGGGTCTGCAGCCTGCGGCACAATGCAAGCAAGCATGCACATGATGCCTTGACCATGCAGCAGCTTGGTGCATCATGCAGGGCCTCGTGACAAAAGGCATTGCCTAACGGCAGCCTGCTTCCCTGGCCTCTGGGGCCAATCGCAAAGCAATCATACAGCTTGCAGATCAGCCCTGCAGTACGCCAGCACGATTGCTTTAGTTTTTTTGAGTTACGATATTGTGGTTGTGACGTCCAGGCTGACCTTGCAGCCCTACTGCACTTCTTGCAGCACGACAGGTATGAGGAGCTCTTCGAGACTCACTGGGCAAAGTCATGGCGAAAGGCAGGAGTGCTGCACGGGCCTCAGCTGTATCCTTGCCACTTGCATCAACTGAGCAGCTCTGTCAGAGGTACCCACTGGCGGGAATCGTGGTAGCGGAAAGCTGCACAGAAGCGCCGCAGGTGGCTCAGCTTGGCCTCTGCAGCCTGCCACTCCATGAACTGCCCGCGCTCCTTCCGCAACTTTTCCAAGGCTGGCAGGATGTCCTCTTGCAGCAGCTGCAGGGGCAGCAAGCGCGGCCTGTCTCGGAACTTGCCAATCAAGGCCTGGTGCATGCAGCAGCCCGCCTGAGCAGCGCCAGCTGGCAATGTGGCCACAGCCACCATGAGAAGAGCTCAGAGTGCTGGAGCTCACATGTGGCACAAGGCAGGCGGGCCTGGCCCCAACCCTGGGAGAGCCGCACAGTCAGGCAAGCAGCGGCCAAGGTCTCGTGTCTGACTCTGACAGCAGCATGCCTCCCTTACAGAGACACAGCATGGTCCGCCGGGCTTCACCCACCTTGTCAATCTCGTCCAGCTTGACCTGCTTCTTGTCCAGTGTGCGCAGGGCTGCATCTTTCTTGCTCTCATACATGCGCGTGCCTGCGGCCTCTTCCAGCATCCCAAGGATCTCTGCTGGCTTCATGTTGAGCACCTGGCAACAATGGCAGCTGTAGTGAGCACACGCGCTGCTGCAGGCAGCGGCTGCCCTGCTGCAGATAAGCCAGGCTCAGCAAGCTGGCCGCCTCCACATGCCCACCTGCCAGCAACTGCGACTGGCGGATTGCAGCCACAGCATCTCAAAACGCACAAGCAGCACAGACTTGTGTTTCTGATGGTGGGTAGTGCTTTTGCTTGCTCAGCCCTATCAGCTTGACTACAGTGCAGAACTTGCCTTGGTGATGCGGCCTTGCATGATGAGGAAGTGGGGGTTGTTCACGTTGAGCTGCACCGAGTGAAACAGATTCTGTACCCGCCTGCAGCCATGCAGCAGATGCGGGCGCCTGTTGAGTGGGCTCCATGCAGGCAACTGAAAGGCGGCAGTCAGGAGGGCGTCTTGCAACTGCTGGACCTGCGCTGGCTGGGTATGGCAGTCGTGCAACAGAAGTATGTCCCTGCAGCTTCTGTGAAGTGGGAAGGCAAGGACAGGCAGCTGTCGGCATGGGCAGCACTCACGCTGGCTGGGCGTTGTGTCCATTGATGAGATACTTGTTGCGCCCACCAATGACCAGCTGCAGGGAGGCAAGCACGTCTCAGCGCGATCTGACCAGGGCCACAGGGCAAGATCTGGCAAGCTGCATCTGACCAAGCAAGCTGCTGAGTGCACACCGCTGTCATGATTGAGTCTAGCAGCAGGGTGTGGAGCCAAGACAAAATGGAAGCCGCCCTTGCTCAAGGGCTTGCCGCATTGCTTCTGTCCCTGGCACGCCCGCATTGCTGTTGGAAGCAGCTGCGCATGCTTTGCAGCAATAGGGCTGATCTGCCTCAGGGGGTGCAGTGATGCAGGTATCCCCTGCATGGCCTGCACATCAGTGCAGGCAGCATCTGGACTTGACCACTGCCTGGCAACCGAGCAGGCTGACCTGCCGTGTGACAACCAGCCTGTCATGCTGCTCATAGCCCACAGGGCTGTTGGCCTTGTCCATATTGTTGAAGGTGATGGACACGGTGGCCTTAGTGACGCCAGCCTGCCCCTGCTTGTACACCAGCTCCTGCAGACTGTTGGCGCGCACCTGCAGGCATTAGAGGACTGCGATGTAAGCCTGCAGCAGTCTGGAGGGCTGTGGAACAGCTTGAGGTGCAGTGCGCTGCACAGCACATGCGGCATGGCGGTGCACCACACAAAGACACAGCAGCAGCATGAGTGGGGGACACACCGCTGCATGTCAGCCATGTAGTGGCCACTGGCAGCCTGATGGCATGCAGTCCATGCTGCCCTCCAAAGGGCTCACCTGGGACAGGTTGGTGATGCCCAGCACAAAGCAGATGGAGTCAAGGATGTTGGACTTGCCACTGCCATTGAGGCCGGTGATGGCATTGAAGTATCTGTCAAAGCCTGGCACAGTGACGCGCTGAGCATAGGACTTGAAGCCATCAATGCTGATCTCCTCAATGAACATGGCTGCCTGGTTGTGACAGGAGTGGGAAATGTGCTACAAGTCAGCCCGACATAGTCGTTGGGACGCTGCCAAGGTCCTGGGGCTCCCAGCAAACGAGGGTTCTAGAGCTGCCGACCCCCTGGATGCCGTTCAGCAACAACGCTGATCTGAGTGCTACCAGTGGTTTTCAGGGCTGTGCAGCATCGACAGCGATGGCCAGGTGGCCCGAACGTCTGCCTTCGGAGTTGACCGTCGACAGTCAACAAAAGAAAGCCCTGTCATTTGCATTTTTCAGTCATCAGTGCAATCGCGCCCATTGACTCCCAGCTGCAGCTGCATCAGAAGCCAGCCTTGTGAGTGGCAGGAGACTGAACTTTCATTTTAGGCCTGGCATCGCATGAATCGGGCTGCCTCCCCCAGCAACAGCTATGACAGTAGTAGTGACTACAGCAGCGAGGAGGAGCAGGAGAGGCAGATGGCAGAGCCTGAGCCCAGCACATCATCAGAGGCACCCTTCAGCACGCAGACGCCTGCCAGGGTCCCGCCCCTTGGCATTGGGAAGCTCAACCTGACACACAGTCAGCCCTCTGCTCCCGCACAGGCACGCACTTGCCCACCTGCAACACACCATGGCAGGCCCTACGCTGCCGCTGCAAGCGGTCCCGTTGCCTGAGCGAAACAATTTGCAACATCTCAGCAGTGCTGCTCCTAGGCTGTAGCATGCAAGCTGCCACAGAGAGTCTCACGACCTGTTTGCAGGCACCTGGCCTCTCAGGCAATGGCACCGAGGAGCAGCCCAGGCCCAATCCCGGGGGGCCCATGGACAGAGACAACAGGGTGCCATTGCTTCAGCTCAAGCGAGAACAGTCTGCAATGGGAGAGGACAGCACGATGCGGTAAGACTCCAAGTTGCCCACACAGCTGTTCAGCAGGTAAGTGTGCCTGACCAGCCTGCCTGCTGGGGGGGCAGGCCGCCCTGTTGCTGCACTGCAGAGCTTGCAAGCTAGTCAGCCGATACTTCCCCTAGGGGCAGATCTGCTGGGGCCTTATTGCTGTGTTGCTGGCAAGTACCGCCTCAAGCAGCCCGCGCCTCATGGAGGAACTCAAACCCCCTGCCCAGCCTTGCTGTGTGCGTTGCAAAGTCCTCAGCAGCTGCCTGCTGGATATTATGGTATAATCAGCACCGCAAGGGGCGCCAAACCCACTTGGCAGCTGTGTGGTGCAGGCACATCAATAAGCCCCCGCGGCTCAACCTGAGCGGGAACAGCGGCATTTTCAACCGCTCAGCCAGCAGCAGGGAGCCGCGAGAAGCTGAGGCAGGTGTCTCAATCCAGCTCATCTCCAACGCATTGGCAGTGGAGGCCGCCACCCTGCGGCGCGGGCAGGTGTGTCACATCAAGCACAGCCAGTCCCCCCCTGCATGCAGGCAGCCGCCCAGCCGCAGGCACACGTGGTCATTGTGGCGGCGGCCGAGCCTGCATGGCTGACCTGCAGCTCTCAGCCCGCTGGGTGGCAGGCTCTGCTGGCAGGCTCTGCTCGCAGGCTCATTGTCTGCTGCATTTCAGGCCGCAGCCTCCAGGCGGTGGTCCTCCTGAGGGGCTCCTCGCTGCGCTGCTCAAGAGTCGGCACACTGTGATGTCTGCTGCTCTGAAGCACTGCTTTCTCCAGGACCCAAAAGGGGTCGTCGTCGTGTGAGCAGTCAGTTGGCAGGGTCAAGGTTTGGCTGGGCTTTCCAATGACGCTATTCTGCTGCTGCAGGAGTTGGGCATCGGGCGCTTGGAGGTGCTGCGGCAGGCGTGCAGCAGCAAGCTGGGGCTGGCGCCAGCGGCGCTCAAGCTGTTTGAGCTGCGCGAGGTGCCCGCTGGGGCGGAGCTGTCGGCTGATGCAGCACAGATAGGCGTCATGGTGGAGGGGTCGGGTAAGATGGGGCTCGCACTGACAGTCTTGAGTGCCTCAGAGTGCTGAAGAGAATGAATATGTCACAGGCTGAGACAGGAGAAGCTGGGGACATATGGGTGGCTGGCTGGCTAAGCAGGCCACGGCTGTCACTTTGCGATAACAGCATGCTGCCATTGCAGGCTTGCTTAGCTCACCATCTGCACGTGCAACATGCTGTCGGGGACAGCAGCCAGAGCCCAAGACCGATAACTACCTTCAGGCTCCTCCAGATCCAACGGAGCCCAAGCAGCCCTCACCTCACTTGTGCAGTCTCACAGGTGGACCTGGCTTGCAGCAAGGAGCAGGCACTCTGATGTGATGGCTGCAGGAAGCTGCTGCAGGGCGCCCCATACATGACCAGTGGCCCTGTGTTGCAGCATGGACACGGCTCTGCTGTGATGGCTGCAGGAGGCTGCTGGGATGCAGCACCCAGCTGTGATACAGCAGCCAGTCCTGACAGCCTTGCAGCCAGTGGCTGCTGCTCCAGCGTACTCACTTTCAGCCAGGCCGGCCACCTGATTGTGTGCCTGGTCAGGACAGCCCTAGCAGCGTGTGTCACACAGTCATCAGCAAGCTGGACCTCCATGCCATGTTGTGTGCCTGCTGCAGACTTCTCCCTGGCTGCTATGGAGGGCATCATCGGCGACCTAACCCGCATGACAGCCGAGCGTGACCGAAGTGAGAGCGCTGCACTGCATGTCTTGTGTGTGGCAACCTGCGCCTGCACGTGCTCCTCAGCACATGCAGGTGCAATAGCTTGGCAGCATCATTGCATTGCCCAGTGCATGGACAGGGCACCCCTTTGTGTCTCGAGTTGTTTGGTGAGCTGTGTGCAGACGATCTACTCATTTATGAAGTTGACGTCACAAGCACGATGCCTGCAGGTGTGACGTCAGTCGAGAGCCTGCAGCAGGTGCTCAAGAACCAGAATGAGCAGCTGGCACGGAGCAACCTTCAGACCGGCGACCAGGTGGGGCAGTGCTGCTGGGTGGTCGCATCAGGGGCCCAGCCCACATGACAGTTCCAGAGCCTCTGGGGGAGACACCCGGCAGGCGAGCGGCCTCAAAGATGGTACTGAAAAGGGTGGAGTGGCCTTGCTGCTACAACCTGCTGACATTCAGCCGCTGTTTGATTCATTTCCTCGGGTCTCAGGACATCCTGG
>JAAMXJ010000588.1:0-42032 GCA_019693375.1 Asterochloris erici | reverse complement strand
CCCCCTCCCGGCTCCCTCTCTCATAGCAGCACAGGGGGTGGGGGCTCATCAAGAGCAAGACACACATGACCCAAGCCTGCTCTTGATCTGCCCAGCCCAGAGCCAAGCGACTGCTTGCTGCAGTGGACAGCAACTGTCGCATTCTGCCAAATGGCAGCTCTGCGGCGTACAGCACTGCACATGCTCCCTGTGACCTGCTTGAGGCTGTTTGCAGGCATGTTGCGCAATGCTACACTGGCAGTTGTTCGACCTGCAAATCTGTGAGACACATACAGCCTCCTCTTCTTCCCAGCAGGAGAAGGCCATAATTGCCCACAATCAGGACTTTGGTGCTGCTGCCTGCAGGAGACTGAGCTGCGTCGGTTGCAGGAGCGCTGCCGGCAGTTGGACAAGGAAGCAGTCATCACAAGGTGCAGACCCTGCTGTTGGTGTCATGCGGCCATGTGACGCAGTGCAGCTGGCCTCCAGCAGCACACTTGTGGGGGTGGGGATGCCTTGCGCAGCAGCAGCACCGTCACAATGTGCTGCCTAATGCAACGAACCCACACCCTGGATGGGCTGCCAATCAGGTGGCCTACTGTGAGGCATGTCTGTCGGAAAACAACAGCTGGACTGTGGTCAGCAGCGCTCAAGTGTCTGATTGGCGCCAGCCATGTCACCTGCCAGCAGCAGCTACAGGCCCTGTGCGCTGCAGCCACGAGGACAGACATCAAACCAGTCACTGACGCAATGGCCTCTGCCCTGCAGGCAGCAGCTGCAGCGGTCGGATCAGATGCGCCTGGAGGGGCAGCGTGCCCTCCAGGACCTGAAGGCTGAGTTTGACGCCCTCACACGCGACATGTCCCTGCAGCCGTCGGCGCAGCCCTTGCTGGAGCCCACTGTGTCAAACGCCAGCAGCATGTCCAGGAGTGAGTGCGAAGCAACGTCTGTGCTGAAATGGACTGCAAGCTACTGGAGAGCTTCAACCCTTGCTGCACTCACCGCTTCTGCCTATCGGCTGCCTGCCTGAGGGCCTGCAGCGCCCAGCTGCAGCACTTGGCCTAAGATTCAAAAGTGTGCCATGCACAGCTTTGACTTTGCACCCTTGCTGCAGGCTTTGGCAACAGGCAGACAATGCGGACTGCCTCTGCCTCCGTGCAGCACAATCGGCTGGCTGGTGTACTCGAGAAGTAAGCTGCTGCTGCACATGTGCTGGCTGCACGTAGTCTGAGTCTGCTCTGCAATGCTGCCCTGCTTCAATGGACAGTATTTCTGCTGCAGGCTCACAGACGAAGAAGTCCTCACGCGCCTTGAGCATTGCCTCAACATTGGATGCCGCACAGAATAATGCTCCCATTTTTACAAAAAAGTGTGCAGGCATTGAAAGTCTTCTCAGGGATTCATTAGGATACTGACAGGCTCATTGCTGCACAAGGCAGCCTCCTGCAGCTCAAAATGTCACAACAGGGTGGATTGGCGCATTCACATGCAGAAGTAGTCTGGTGGTAAGACTACAGCATGGCCCCTTGCTTCAGAAGCCCTGGCGTGGCTGCATCAGGCTGCCATTCCTGCGCCTGCTGCGAGGGGTGGTCAGGCTGCCAGCTTGGTTGCTGTACTTGGGCAGGGGCTTGCCAAGCAGCAGGGCCATCTCCTTGCTGTGGGCATGCTTCTCCAACCCCAGCTGCGCCTTGGGTACCAGTGGCGCCGCCTGCAGGCATGACATCGATCCCTCATGCTTCGCACCCCTTCACTCTTGCAAGCTGTCATAGACCTCCTGTGCTCTGGCAAAGCGTCATGAACTGATCAAAGTGCCAGGCAGCAGGCTGCACGCCCATGTTGCGCCTCACCTGCACCAGCGCCTGGGCAGCTGCTGCATCCCGCATGCGCAGGCCAAGGCCTGCAGTAGGGGAGTGTGGCGGCTGTGCATGCTTGGCGGCCAGGGCGCGATCTGCACGCGGCACAACAAGGCTGGTTGGTTTGCTACAAGCATGTGTTGTGAAGAAAGGGCCAAGGCAAGGATGAGTCCTTCAGTAGCTGGCTGCATGTCTGCAACATGTGCATAGGCAACTTCCTGACTGACAGGCTCTGCCCGGTGTCCAGGCAGACTCCTGGCAGATGCCTGACTTGAGCTGGCTTGCACCCACCATGAGACAGGCTGAAGAATGCACGCCCAGCAAGATCCATATACAGTGGGGACTCAGAGGCTGTGACACCATGGCTTGCAGAGGCCCCAAAGGGTCCAGACCTGCAAGGAGAGGCACCTATTGGCTTGCAGAGTGCACCAAAGTTATTATCGGGGTGCTTGTTGCACATAAGTCAAAGCCAGCAGTTGCTTTACTGACACAGCCTGCAGCTTTGATCTCCTGTCTGAGCTTTTAATGCAAGAGGGCCACCATGCAGCATTGACAAGCTTGGAGGATGTTCACCAGGGACCATGGGCCTGCCTGCCGCTCTTGGTGCTGACAGCCAGGGGTGAGCAGGGGCTGTCCTGCCAAAATGAGGGCATGATGCCCATGGGAGCAGGCTGCTTGTGCGCACTCAGCCTGTGCCTGATGGAGCGGGGTGTGTTCGAAGGGTAGCTCTGCATTGCAACCAGAAGGAAGTCCTGGAGTTTGATTGCGAACTCTGGGGCCTGACAGCCAAAAGCCACGGGGCTGATCAGATGAGGCAGCACAGGCTCTCGGAGCCGAAGGTAGCAGCGCAAGGGCGGAGAGACTCACTCTACTGCTGGTGACGAGCTCCTGCTGCATCAATGGTCAGCTGATTATGACTCTCTGAACTCCGGAACGTCTAGGTCAACAGTGTCAGATAGAATTCGCGCCAGAGCAGCAGCCCACTTCACAGCTGTGCTGAGCAGCATGATGTGTGCCTGGCTGTCTCCTCTATTCTGGCCTGCTGTGCTTTGCTAATGACTGTTTGCAGCACCTGGTCTCTCAGCATGGTGCTGCAGAAGCGTGCTTTGCAGTGAAGTGGCAGCTAAGACCTGAGGAAGGCTCATGGCAGATCTGAAAGTACCCTGCTGTGTTGGATGGAACCTGACATCTGTTGGGCGATTTCAGCCTATCCAGTTGACGCTTGCAGCTGCTGAAGAGATCCTGTACTGGAACCTGTATTGGAAGACAGTTTAGGAACAAGCTCGTGTCAGAGGGCACAGCTTCACTTACAGGCATGCTGTTCAGATGGTTCAAGATCCAGCACATGAAATGACTTGAAATTGCTGCCAACATGCAGGAGGGGCCTCAACATATCACTTTACATTGCCAGCCAGAGCTGTGTCCAAGGGCTTGCGCAGCAGGGCCTATACCACTGCATTGCAGCATGATCCAAAGAATGAGGCCAGCGTATACATAATCAGGACGTCACCAGCTCATCTTGCTGATCCATGACAATGGTACCATCGCCCTGTCTGTTGTAATGCTCCCAGGCTTCTGGCAGGAGGCGCTCATGCCATGTCTCAAAGCTAAACATGTACTTGCCCGAATTTCTGCAGGCAGGAGAGGAAATTTCCCTCAACCCAGCAGACAAATAAGGCCCTGCAGGCCACAGTGGTGCAGCTAACGGAAGGCACTGCCTGCCAGACAGGAGGCTAGGCAATGCACACCAGCCCAGGCTGAGAAACGGCTGGCTATTGAACATTCGCAGCCTTGACCCATGGGCCATTGCAGGTGCTCCCTGGTTTTCTCACCTGTCCTTGAACAGGCTCTGCAGGGGCTGCCCGTCCAGGTATCGGAACAGGTCAAATTTTCTGACAAGGTGCAGCTGGAAGGTGCTCAAGTCCACCTGCAGGTCAGGCATGGCCAACTTATAGATTGATCACTCTGTGAATGAGCCTGGAGCAACCAGGGGGCCCAGTACGCCAGCCCAGCTCTTTCTGGCAGTGACCTAGTTGAAATATACAGCAGCAACCCCTGCTCAGGCATGATTCGCAGCTGCGACTACTCCCCCTCTGCGTAAGCAATCAATGCCTGACTTGGGGTTGGACTGCTTGCCAGCATGCAGCAGGCCCTTCTTGCCAGGCTGCTAGCCTCTGCACCACTGCCTCTCTTTGCAAGCTCACCTTGTCTTGATAGATGTGCCAAGTGTAAACGTGATCTGTGTCGAAGAAGTCTTGGTTCTTCAGTGGGGACATATGAAAGTGGCCGCTGTTCTCCCCGCCTGCACAGTGGTGCAGAGCACATTACAACACGGGGCAGTCCTTGGGGCATGTGACCGCAGCCCTCCTCACTTGCAGGGTGAGGCAGACCACTTTGCACAAACAGGGACAACAGACGGCGACTTGCAGTGACAACAGATGGCAATCGTTAGTCTCAAGCGCCCAGGCTGGCAGGAGACACACAGATGTATATGCCACAGCATCATGCCGGCACCAGATGGCAGGGTGATGCTTGCTGCACGAGTGTCTCTGATGCAGGCCCCCTGCCCAGCATGCCCTCCCCCACCAGCAAAAGGCGAGCCCTGAGGCAGTGCCAGCCAGCTCCCCAGGATTTATCAGGTGACACATGTCGACAGCACATGCCTGCTTCAGCAAGCATACACCAGCCCCCAGAAGAGGGCCATGCTCCTCCAGAACCCCCTTTACCAGCCTGCACATGGCCCACAGATAGATTACATGTGTCCTTGCAGCCGCCAGCCGGCTGCCAAGACCTTTTGGGGGTGGCAGCATCCAGGCACACAGCTGCTGAGCCCTGCACTGCACGTTTTGCAAGGTAGTGTGCTGCTCAGCATACTTTTGCCACCCCGTTCAGCATGCCACCAGCTCGCCATTTACTCCGCAAGCTGGCCTGCCATCACCTTTGTAGCCTCCTATGCATTGACAGCCCACTCATCCAACGGGCCGAAGTAGCCTGCGGAACTTGGGGCACACAGCTGCAACGCCTCTGCTGCAATGCAGTCAGCTCACCCAGATCGTCTAAGGTAGCATAGTATCGTGCAGCTCCTGCCTCGCTGCGCCCCGAAAGCTGGGGTTCATGCCCCGGCTCACTGACGATGACTCGCTTGGCTAGGTGCATGATGGGCACCTGGATCAACATACCGCAATGTGAGAACGCCACCTTCGATTGGCTTGCAGAGAAGGGCAGGTGGTGGTCACTGCAAGCTCTGAAGGCACACAGCAATTGCAAACGTGTACATAGCCAGACGACAGCAGGCATGCATCTGCTTTAGGTGGCTCAGTGAAGATGAAGAGACATTAGCATGGCACCTGCATGTAGGGCTTTCTCATGCTGCCAAAGCGCATCCTTGGTGAAATGCGCCGCGCCACCTGCAGGCACAGGCTTGTCAGGATGACAGTCTGCTCGCTAGCACGTTGCCTGCCAGGCCAGCATCAGGCAGGCAGCAGGGGAAGGCAGCCTTCGGTGCGACAACAGTGGCCATGAGCTGCACAGAAAGCATACACTGCTAAGCCACCTCCAGCTGAACAAGCTGAAGCATGCATGCGGCAGTGGAGCTGCACATAAGCAGAAAACACATGACACTCAGCAGCTTCAACCCCTGCAAGAAGACTTGGAAGTTGCAGGGCAATTGACGCATGCAGCCTCCAGTGGTGACAGCACATCAGGGAGGACACAACCACCAAGGGCCACAGTGTCACACATGCCCACAGCCTCGATGGTGGCAGAGAGGGTTCAAGCTCACCGCTAGGAGCACATGTTCCACGAACCAGATGGCTGGCAGATTTTTGTATGGCCTGCTGAACTCCGGTCCAGAAATTACATTGACCATTGGAACTTGCTGCTTGAAGCGCCCCTGAATCGTGATGGCTGACTTGCGCTTTTGGCCCTGAAAGAGGCCCTCAGGGGTGGTGGGCAGCCCCTTGGTCCACAGCACAGCGCACCCAGAAAACAGATCAGACTCGAAGGCAATCGGCCTGCACTTCAGCAAGTATAAAGGGTGAATCATTGATCATCCTTATGCTGAGCTGGCTCTGTGCCTCTCCCAGAACACGCGCAGTGCAGTCAGTAGCTGTAAGTGATGCAGCCCTGAAGTGGGTAGCCATCACATAAGCAATGTGCTGCAACGCCATGCAGAACTTCAGCAATGGCAGCGCAGCGCTGAGACCCAAGCACTGCAGCTGTCAGCTCACTCGCCAGTGTTGCTCTCGAGCTTGTTGGGGTTGAGCCCAGGGTCAAGGAGATGAGCCCCGTCGACTTGCCGGAGTCTGTACAGGCAGGGCGCATCTGGCCAGCTACTAAAGTCCTCTGGCATTGGTGGAGGCGAGAACTCATGGCTGGCTGTCTCAAAATCCCCCTTCATGCCCAGGCCAGCATCAGAAGCCCTGTACCAGGCAGATGCCCATGTCTGATCCTGCTCAACATGGTGAGAAGGCAAATACCTCACTACCAGGCAGCAGTGGTATCGGCTGCTGCTCCTGCAACAAATAAGCTTGTGCAGACCCCAGCAGCTGGAAGCGCAGCACAGTCTCAGGTGCAGAGGCTTGCCTGGGCACATCCAGACCTGATGTCTCTGATGCTGCATCTCTGCCATTGATCGTAGAGCCGGAACCATCGCTGACAGGCTCAGAGGTGCTGATCGATGTGGACACCATGTCAGAAGCTCGTCTGGTGCTAGTTCAAGACACTTGTGGGCGTCAGGGACAAGTCTTGACCCAGCAATGGCTGAGCATTGCGCGCTGGTACTTAGAAAATATGCTCCCTTTCTTCGCAGAAAGAATTCGCCAGGAGAAGTCGCTTGAATCTAACTCATTCACCACTGAATGCAGCATTCATACCCACACTGGATAGTCTGCTTGCTGTATAGTAGACTGTGTGCATGCATGCATACTGTGAGCTTGTTCATATAAACACAGCTGACAGCAGGCATGGAGGTTGCGAGGGCCAGACGGGGTAGGCCTCGAGCAGCAACCACAGAGACAGCAGGTCTGCCTGCTCAGAGCATGTGGCCCCCCAGGATCAGAGCTATTGGTATGCTGGCAGGTGAGCGCCTGTGCCAAGGAACTCGGCGTCAGTTCTGGGAATCTCATTTCCGTATGCAAGGTAGCCATCGCGCTCCTGGATGCCAGTGTTTCTCGCATGCTCCTTATACCGCTGGAGGGAGGTCTGCAGCACACGGTGGGCAAGGTCACCCCTCGCTCTGCACTGCCTCACACTTAGTCTGTCCTGCTTTGAGATGGCTGGGTGCCATGCTGACCAGCCAGAAGCGACCACGATGAGTCCAGGACCGGGCCTTGTGCTGGGCAGTGCGGAACCATCCACATGCTGGTGCCCAGCCCATGCAGGCCCACCCTGCCTGCAGCCGCTGCATGGGCGGCTTCAGCACCACAAGTACGCTTACCTGTCCAGCCCTGGCAAACAAGCGCCGACACGCAAGCAAGCGTAACACATCCCCTCCAGCGTGGCAGGCTCAGCAGGGCCAGCACACATGATGCACAAGCAGACTCACTGCAAAGGACGATTCCATTTCCCGCATCTCATTCTGCAGCGCATCCAGCGCAGCGTTGAGCGCATCCTCAGGCTCGTAAGTCTGCAGGCCCCGGTCTGGCACCTCCACGTCAGCGCCGTCAGTCTGCACCTGAAGGGCAGGGCATGCAGGGCTTGGGCCTGCTCGATTTGGCACCCCCGAGCGTGCAGGGCTCGGCAGCGCGCTGCAGGGCGCCGCACTGCAGGGCATCCTTCAGCACCAGCAGATGCACCACCAAGTATGCAGGGCTGGGCCTCAGCGCGGCTGGCTGGGCAGCCTGCGAGCGTTCGAAAGTTCAGGCACAGCTGCGCTTACCTTGATGAGCATTCGGTACTCCAGGGGATGTGGGATCTTGTAACCCGCAAAGGTGACATGGGGGTCGCGATGCAGCTGCCTGCAGCACACATGGGCGCAGTCACGTGCCAGCCTGATGCTGGGCTTTTGGCCATGTGAGCAGACCGGGCACAAGCCCAGGCTCAGCTAAAGGCTGTCGAGCAGGACGGCGGGTGGCGAGAACCACATTGCAGACAGACGTGGCCTGGCCTGGCCATGCCACAAGTGGGCAGGTGTGGCTCACATCCTGACTGCATTGCCCACAGTATGGTCCTCTCGCTGGATGATGAAGGTGGCTGCATGCTCCACCTTGGTGTCTTTCACATGCTCAATCCTGCAGAGCAGAAAATGCTGCTGACTGGGAGGTCTCAGCATCTGGCAGTGTCTCTGCGTTGTTGGAGGGTATATTAACAGTGGCTGCCCAGTTCAAGGATGCACAGACTCACTTGAGGACACCATCTGGCACCACGAACTTCTCATATCTTGAGGGCTCATTGGCGCCCATTGGTGCTGGAAGGCTGCCACCGCCTGCTGCCCACCACCTTCTTTGTCAGCCTCAGCCCTTGCAATGTTGGCAGCCCTCACCAGGCTCTGCCCAGTATGGGAGCAAGGATGATCTGCTGGACAGAAGAAGTTAAGTGACAAGCAGGCTGACCATGTATAACTTGTCGACACGAGAATGGCTAGCCTGTGCAGAGTGTCCACTTGCTTGAGCACAGCGCCCAGAAGAGGAGAAGCCACCATCCTCTGAAACCATCACTGCAGTCTCAAAAACCCGACACACTCTGTCTCTGCTGCAGCACTGAGCTCTACTAAACCAAGGGCCAGGAAAGGCAGCCCGTGTACAGCGCAACAGCAGAAAAGCAAACCTTCACTTCCCACTCATCTGCGCCTGGCATGGCCAAGACAGTCAGCTCTCTCACAGCGGCATTCCAGGAGAGCAGGCGAAACGGCTCGGCTGGCCGGACAGGGCAGTGGTGAGTGCTGCTACCCTTCTGCTTCCAAACGTCAAGGCACCTTGGGGGGGCCTCCAGTGCTTGTTCCGCGATGCAAGGGGCATGCTCGGCGGCCGGGCGGCCCCCAGCTGAGGGGAGCACCCTTTTCACTGTATCACTTTGAGCGGCCCCGTGGCAACGCTGCATACATGCAGAGGGTCCTGGCTGCTTGCTGATCTATGCTACTGCAAAAATTTGCCGAGAACCCTGACTTATCCACCTGGCAGCAATTCTGCCCCAGGAGTGCACTCCTCATTCCATGGGTATCGTCCTCTTGCTGTTCAGCTCCTAACAGCTGTAGCTTCAGGCTGTGTAGACACAGCTGAGTCTCTGAGCTGAACCTGGTTGCTGAGTATTGCCCTGTCTTGCTCCTGCAGTCAGGACAAGCTGCCACGACGGGACCAGGCCACCCTCAGCGCTGAGATTGCGCAGATCCTGGCCAAGCCGTCTTGCGATAGGAGCCCCATCTTTGGCTGCTCCCCGCCAGTGCGCAGCCACAACCCCCTGGCAAAGGAGTTTGCACACCTCACCTTCCAGCCCCAGTCCGCAGCGAAGCAGTTTGAGCAGACCTGTGGGGCCGCATTTCATTCGGAGCACGAGCTGCGCGCGGTCTCGACCTCGCCAGCCTCAGCACTGAGCACTGCTTGAGTCACCAACGCCCCTCCAAGTGTCCAGTCACAGCCCTAGCACCTATCAGAGCATCCTAGCGCATGTTCAGCCCCCTACCAATTTTACTCGCCGCCAGGGCAGAGCAGAGAAATGCACCCCAGCCACGAGTGTACCAGCAGCAGCCGCAATTGTGGCCAGCTAACTAAGCTGTAGAACACAAACAATCTATCAATGCAGCTATGCTTGCATTTTGGTGTGTTATAATTTTGGAGCGCTTCGCACACGGACCAAGATTCATTTCTCCCAGTTGCCTTTTGTTGACACTGTTCGTGACGTCCATGTGCACCCTGCCATGTCCTCTTTCCTGTGCTTTTATGCTTCCAACAATATTCATGCCTCTCAGCTGGAGGTTTCAAGTTCAAATGAGACAAGTCAACTCTGCTAAGAGACGTGGCCACTTAAGGAGGACTGTTGTTTCAGAAACTATGACGTCTCAGTTATTCCAACTCCAGGCTGGCTGAGGCTGCTGCTGGAGCTGCCCCTGCCAGACAGGTTTTGAAGCAGCAACCTCGCTTGATGGTGACCAGAAGGCATCTTGCTGGGCTGGACCTGCAGGAGACTGTTCCTGGGTCCAGGGCTGGCTGCCATATGGGTTCACAAACCGCACAGGGCTCTGAGGGTGATCTGCTGGCAAGTGACCTGCACAGATGCATTTGTCATCATCTGGACTGATGACGATGAGATGGGGACCCTGCCAGAAGACATGCATGCCAGAGGCACCACACACATGCATCCCGCTTGCACCACTTCAAGGCTATTTGAACAGGGGAGAGCCGGCAGCTGGGCTGATCTGACAGCTGTGGAGGTGTCCTTCATGCATTGCAGCAGCCTCAGGCAGTGCCTCCCCACCAGATGCAGCCTCAGACAGGGCCACGAAAGGCTGGTCAAGTGCCTCATTGCTGATGCCAGCCTTCCTTAGCGTCAACCCACCCTGCAAGCTTTGCAGTGCCAGCAGCTGGGCCGCCGTTGCACCGTGGTCCTGATCCCTGAACCACCTGCAGGTCAGTGGTGGCTTTTGGAATTCCATGTAGCTGTGACACAGGCTGTCGCCAAGCTGGTGCACCATGATGGCGCTGGAGGCATGCAGCCTTGACCTGTCAGTGCTCCAGCAGCCTAGTATGTTTGCATGCAGTGTGGGCTGGCTTGACAAGTCCGATTGCGTCCCCTGCTGCAGGCAGGCTCAGTGAAGGAGGCCAAGCTGCAATCAGCTGGCATGCGAGGCTGCATGC
Source organism: Asterochloris erici (assembly GCA_019693375.1). Lineage (NCBI taxonomy): Eukaryota > Viridiplantae > Chlorophyta > Trebouxiophyceae > Trebouxiales > Trebouxiaceae > Asterochloris > Asterochloris erici. Next base: position 31,411 of record JAAMXJ010000588.1, on the reverse strand, counting down.
CGTGCACACCAGACAGCAGAAGCTGTGCTGCTTGCCAAGCACAACCGGCCCTGAGTGCCTGACCTGGTGTCATGGGGCCCCTCTGGCACAGCTTGGCGCCCAGCAGGCATTGCCAACTGGGCCTGCCCCTGGCCCTGGCTGGCCAGTAAGTCGAGCGCTGTGTGCATGTATTGGGCCTGCAGGGGGGTCAGCTGGGCCTGCATGGGGGCTGCCTGCAGGTGGCTGCCTGATGCAGAGGCCCCCTGGCTGGCAGAGACCTGCCGACTGCCTGGCGCCGCCAGCTCGCCGCTGCAGACATGGCAGGTGAGCAGGTCAGATTGGCTGGCTTGAGCACCCTTCCACCAAGTAGGTGCATGCCATCTAGGTGAGGTGAGCCTGCCACACGGCCAGACAAGGAAGACTCTCATGCTGAGCTGGGTGCGGCATTGGGCAGGCAGTACCAGCGTCTCTGCACCAGACACCATCTGAGAGGACCACCCACCCCACTAGTCGGACGCGCACCTGAGGGAGCCCTGCCACCCATCGAGGGAGGCTGGGCGGCTGCTGCCCGGCCCTGCAGGCAGCTTTCGGGCAGCCTCCTGCAGCTGCCTGTGCACCTCGTCAGCGTCCAGGGCCGCGGACCCCACAGGGCTGCGCGAGCGCGCCCGCGTGTGCGCCCTCCCTGCCTGAAGCGAGCTCTCCTGGTAGGTGCTCTGCAGCAGTGGGGCCTGCTGCTCGTGGTGCCCCACGCCCTGGGGAGCCTCCATGGGCTGGTGCGCCTGCGAGTGCTGCTGCCCAGCCGCGGCTGGCAGCAGGTGCATCTGCTGCCTGTGCATCTGGCCAGCCTCCATCCCCTGGAGCTGCTGGTGCTGCTGCCCCCCTGGCAGCATTTGAGGCTCCCCATGCAGCTGCCCAACGTCCACTGGCTGGTGCTGCTGCGCCTGATGGGCTGCCTGAGCGTCCAACACAAGCCCTCGGCGCTCAAGCTCCTGGACTTGGCGCTCCAGCTCCTGGGCCAACTGCCTCTGAGCCTCCTCCTGTAGGAACCACTCCTGACATGAGCACAAAAGTGCCTGTGCCGCATCTGCAGAGTGAGCATGCCCCTGGGACACTACTGCAGGGCATACCACCACCACCATATGGGACTCTTGAGCGACAAGACCCAAACAAGCTTGCTATTAGCCAGAATCCCTCAGCAATGCCTCTTCCTGTGCCAAGCACGAAACAGGTTGCACACCTGTAGCAGGCGATGCTGCACGTCTTGGACGGTGTGTGCCTGCTGTTGGATCAGGCGCTGCTGCTCCCTCTGCTGAGCGTCCAGCTGTTGCTGGACATCCCCAAGCAGCAGGTGCTGGTGCTGGTGCTGATGCTGATGCTGATGCTGCTCCTGCTCCTGCTCTCGGGCAGCCTCCTGCAACCAATGCAATTGCTCAGATGACAGCAAGCCAAGCCGCTGCTGCAGGCCGTCTCCTGTGCCGTGGCTGGATGACAAGAAACACGTGCAATACATCGTCTGTTAGGAAGATGGACTCAGCAGTGTTTATCTAGCTCACAGACAGGCCTGACAGGACATGCGACTGCCGAGCACCTGCCCCGCACTCCAGACACCTACTCCCAACACAGACCACGTACTTGTTGCCACTGCTGCTCCTGCAGCAGCTGGAGCAGCTGCGTCTGCTGCTGGAAGTCCCCAGCAGCAGAGCCAGCAAGAGCAGCATTGCATGCCGGCTCTTGGTGATGCTGCTGCTGCCCTCCAATGCTCCCTGCCTCTTGCAGGCCCTGGCCCTGCAGGCCGCCATGCTCAGCAGGCCCCATCTGGCCCTGCAGCTCTTGCTGGCGCTGCCAGGCAGGAGCCTGCTGGCACTGCTCCTGCTGCTGTTGTTGCAGCAACAGCTGCCCGCTTCGCTGCCTCTGCAGCAGAGCCTCCTGGACAGGCTCGCCAAAGCCCAGCACGCGGCTGAAGGCTGGGGCCACCTGCAGAGCCCAGAATGGGACCTGGAATGTTTGAGTCCTTGTACTGATTTTCAGCGCTGCTACTGAGGCTGCAGCCTTTGTTGGGGCCTCGGCAAGCTCCAGCCCTGCGCAATTGCAGCCCTTGCTCATTGCTGCACACCAGCAACCCTGCACAGCACATCCCGCTGGTGGAACACACAGCCACCGACTCTCCATCCCATCAGCTCCATACAGGAGGCGGCGGTACAGATCACAGGGACTCCTCAGGACTGCAGGCCCCACCTCGTTCCCGCCAGAGTGCGAGGTCCTGAGCGAGGCAGCAGGCATGCCCGTGCTCCGAACGGACCCCGCCAAGCTGGGCAACGTCAAGCTGGATCCGTACATGTCCCCTGTGGCTGTCCGGCCACGGGGGGCATGCCACCCATAGCGCATTGCCTCCAAGGAGCCCACAGGCAGGCCTCCCTGCTGCTGCTGCCCCTGCGGTGTGCCGGCCAAAGCAGCCATGGCAGCCATTGTGGAGCTGCTGTGGGCCAGGCTGGCGGTGGCCCCATATGCAGGAGGCGGCAGGCTGGCTGGCAGCCCGTACAGGCTGCTGGGGTAGGACCCGCTGCTGCTGTGGCGCGGAGTTTGGTGGGCGGAGCTGGCAGCAAGCTGCTGCAGCAAGGCCTGCTGCTGCTGCTGCTGTTGGTGCAGGGAGCTGCCACTGGACACCCCTGCATGGACTATCCTTTTTGCTGGGGGGAGCTCTGTGGCAGGCCACTGCTGATCAACTGCACATGCTACTGCCATGAGTGCTAACAGCTTTGTGCATGCTCTGGTGCGGACTGCAGGACCACGTGCAGGAGGAGGGCCAGTGGCACGCCTGGCTGAGGTCATGAGGCTCGTGCCTGTGTGTGCTAAAGAGATGTCTGCACCAGAGGACTTCAAGACAGAGTGGATGGACCACACAGGAGGTCAACAGCCCCTGGCTCTCACCTGGAGCCTGCAGGTAAGCAGGGATGCCGGCAACACGCGTCTCGCCTGGCTGCCCAGCTGACAGGCTGTCCTGCAGCGCCAGGCTGGTCCCCTGGGGGCTGAACTGGGCCTGTACAGCTGCCATAGCCACCGCATGCGCCCGGACATGCATCTCCTGCGGCCACTGCTGCTGCATTGCCATGGGCGTGCCCTGCGTCATGGGACACGCAGCCAATGTCAGCCAGGCAGCGCGGGGACGCAGATGGCCAGCGCTGCTTCGTTGCCACAGGCAGATTCTATAATACATGATGCTTCTGTCAATTCAGGCAGTGCAGGTACCTGCCGCCTGCCCTCCAGACGACTACTAGATGAGATTGTGCACGATGCAAGGTCATACTGAGCCACAGCCTACTGCAGCTTGACATCTACATGATGCAAGCTTACCCCAGCCATGCACAAGTGTTGAAACCTTGCCATGCATGCTTCCCTTCACTCAGGCGCAGCAGGCTGCACTCACGCACTTGCAGGAGATCCCTGAGGTGAGATGTTGGACCCTGCACCCATCTTGATCCTTCTGAAGGAAGTGCCACCACACTGCAATTATTCAGATGTCTGCGCAGCATGCATGCCGCTGCCAGACAACCCAAGGCCACTGCAGACTGCACCCACCTTGATCTGGGAGAAGGAGCCGCCCACATACTGCGACTGTTCAGGGATGCCAAGGGGATCCGAGGGGAAGTCCCCCGGCGGCGCAGGGGTGTGGGGGTCGGCCTGGGGCTGGAAGAAGCCGGTCCAGGCCTCCCCCGTGATGAAGGGGTGCAGCAGCGCCTGCCTGGGCGTCCAGCGTTCTGCCGGGTCCAGATCCAGCACACCTGCCAGGAAGTCCAAGAAGGCACTGCGGGCCTGCAGCACAAGGGCAGAGAAACGCCTGAGCAGGACAATGTTGTGTTGTACGGCTGCACAGAGAAGATTTAGACCAGACCATCAGCACAGCCGCCCAGCGGCTTTTAGCGCCCCAGGGGAAACCCACACTGCCCTCTACTACCACAGCAGCGTGTACTGCCCGCCAATTCATTCCAGCAGACTTCCTGCCGCAGGAGCCCCTTTTTGCAGATCTGCTGACACCAGGCGGCCTGCGCGCCTGCTGGCTCTCTGGCAGGCAGGGCTGCTGAAGCGCACATGCATGTGCCCCCTGAGCAGGCAGGTGCGACGACACTCCTAATTGAGTCCCCATCCACCCTGTCCGTTATACTGCTGGCGACAGCAGCATCCTGTTTGTCAGAGTCTGCCTATGGTTCCACTGCTGAGCAGGATGGCACCACATCAGGCTGCTTTGGCCAGGACACAACTGGCCAGCCCCAGATGACAGTTGCTAGCAGTACAGCAGCATCTTGGCTTACAGCACCAGACCTTTGCTTACATGTCCCTTCCAGGAGGCATCAGCTTGTGGCAGCCATCGTGTCTTGGAACTGCTGGCAGCAGGCAGCTGCAGCTATTGACTGCTCACAGGCCACAAGCAGACAAGGCTTGGGGGATTGACACAGGCAAGACCTCATCTCTGTGTTGCCTGGACTGACATCGTGACCAGCAGCTGCTGATGGCTTCCAAGTGTGCTGTCGAAAGGTCCATACCCAGAGAAGCCGGCAAATGCTGTGGGTCCTGGCATCAAAGTGGAAGCAACCTGGGCTCACCTGGCGCTCCTCGAGCAGCCTCTCTCCGTCTTCAATCCCTGAGGGGTAGGGGTAGGTGTCCACTATGTCACACAGCTTGCTGTGGGAGAAGTAGCGCTTCCCTGCAGGCGCCTTGGCATTGAACATGCGCTCAAACTCCTCCTGGCTGCGCACCTGCACGGCCAGAATTGATGGTCAGCATGGCTGGCACTGGCTGCTGCACTTGCTGAGGTGTTTGGCCTGGCTGCACACCTGCATGGGAGGACACGCAGGTAAGCATGTGTGGTGCTCAGTACCCCCACCGAGGGTGCTATGCTGGCTGCGTTCTGGTCTAGCCCCCAAGGCGACGCACCTGAAGGGCACAACCCACAGGCTTGCAATGTTCCCTCAGACCTGTGATGCCTGCACCTGGCACCAGCAGGCTCTGGGGTCCTTGTGGGGGTAAAGATGGGGGGTGGGAGGTGGTTGGCCAAATCAGGGTGGCTTGTCACATTGTCAAAGACCCGCTGTACATCATGATGCTCCACCTTAGGTCCCTTGACCTCACCGCTTACACCAGGCCTGCACACAGGCGCAGCTCCCACACAGCATGCCTCACAGGATGCTTCCAGTCCCTGGTGCTGGTGCTGCGCCACATGGCGGTGCTGCGTACCGTGTAGCGTGTCCGGCGCTGGGACCGAGAAGGGTGCAGATCTGTGAGGCTGCTGACCACACTGCTGCTGGGCTTGGGGGCAGCTGCACTGCCCGGCTCGAAGCCATCAGTGCTCTCCTCCCGCCTGCAGGGCAGCATTGGCTTGCACGGTGCATTGTGGGGACCAATCCTGCAGACAGGTGGCGAGCACTCAAGCCTCGGGCTGAGTGGCTTTGTGACAGCTCTGCCGTCAATTTGACGCGCACAGGCTCCAGATAGTACAAAAAAGATGACTGCATTGCCCTGGAGAAAATTTCAAAGCAGTAAGCAGGCAGCAGGAGTCTGGTCCAGGGGGACAGCTGCAGAAATCTCAAAGCACCATGCCCTGGCGCAATCTGGTTGCAGTGCAAGCCTGCAGTCTGCTGAGGTGCGCCCTTGCAGCAGCCAGGGCGCACCTGAAGTAGCGGTGGGTGTGCTGCGCCCGCTCCAGCACATGTTCAGGGGGAGTGCCCAGCATGTCCACCATGCGGGTGAGCAGGTCGTGCTCCGAGGCCCCAGGGAAGAGGGGCAGGCCCAGGAACAGCTCTGCTGCCATGCAACCCAGGCTCCACATGTCGATAGCCGTGTTGTAGGGGTATCCTAGGAGCACCTGCAACCATCAGGTGCTGTTTGGTGGTACACCACGGGGGAGCACGTGCTGGGGAGGCCTGACTTGCAAGCTCAAAGGCCTCAGGGAAATGCAGGGTGCTGATGGGCAAGTATGAAGGTGCAGTGATATCAGCTGCTCTACAGTCAAAGGGATGGAAGCAGAGAGATGCCCAGAGCTGAGCTGCGTGCTTACGCTGGGCAACGCATCCCGCTCAGCCTGAGTGAAGGGCATGTTCTCACCTCAGGGGACCGATAGAACCTGCTCTGGATGTAGCTGTACATCGTCTGCGTCTCGAAACAAGCAGAGCCAAAGTCGATGACTTTGATGTCGCCCAGGGTGTGTTTGAGCAGGACGTTCTCAGGCTTCAGGTCGCAGTGGATGATGGAGGCGTCACGCAGCAGGGCCAGGGCCCTCAAGATCTGCAGGCAGCCGAGGAGGCCGACCTCAGGCAGCAGGGGTGCTGCAGCCAGGGCCTACAAGCTTGCCAGGGCCTTGCTGTCTGCAGACAGCGATCTGGCAGGCTTGGCCCTGTGCAGGCAGCCAGGCGGCGACACACAGCTGCACAGCGTTGCAGGGATTGTCCACATCTGCAGGGTTCAGGCACTCCCCTGGGAAAAGGGTCTTGAAGGTATGCAGGCAGAGGGTTGGGCGTTGCCAGCTGCTGCATCAACTGCAGGTGACTTACCAGCAGAGGTCTGCACAGAGACGGCTGCCCTGCAGCAAGCAAAGGTGGTTCCAGACGGCTGCACACTGGCTGCAGATAGAACCCACCTGGTCGAGGAAGGAGCGCAAGAGGTTCATTGCCAGGCCTCGAAAGGAGTTCCTCTTGATCAGCTCGTACAGGTTCATGTTGAGCAGCTCAAAAACGAGGCACAGATGACCGCGGCAGTCGAAGAAGTCCAGCATGCGTACTATGTTGTGCTCGTCATAGGGATCGGCGCGCTTATTCAGGTACTGCAGGACCCCGATCTCCACCTTGGCCTGCAGGGGTTGAAGATCGTGCACTTGTGCAGGCCAGGCGACCTTGAGCTTGCAGCACTGAGGCTCCTGTGCACTGCCCAGCAGTTTGCACCTCAGGATGCAGAGGAGCAGGCATGGCATGCAATGAGGCTCCTACAACAACCCATGAGGTGGTGACGACACATCTGCACCTACAGCCCCCCTTCTCCCTCCCACCCAACCTGGGTGATTACATTCACGTCTCAAGCGGTCACCAGTGGAGACAGATATGACAATGGTAGCCTGGAAGTCTGTGGAGCCACCACCTTGCAACATGCATCACCGTCTGGTGCACCTGGGCTGCCCTACACCGGGTGTATCTGTATTTGCTGTGCAGCTGCCACACTGTATGAGGCCAGCCTGCCAACCATCTGGTGGCTGAGACACCTGGGTCCCAATGACATGGACGGCACTTCAGCGGTGTGCCTGCCAGGCTGGCAATGCAGCTATAGCAGTACAAGGCGGCTGTAGCTCGATCCAGCCGACAGTGGACATAGATTCAGAGTCTGTGTGACACTGATGGCAGTCTTGATGGCTGGGGCTGCCAAATCTAGTAATGCAGGAGACAAGCATGCGGCCCACCTGGTGGTAGAAAGCATTCTGATTCTTGATGACCTTGACAGCCACCGAGTCGCCAGCGGTGAAGCTGGCCCCACTCGTCAGGCACTGACAGTGCACCACCTGCCCAAAGGTCCCTTGGCCCAGCATGCCCCGCACCTGGTACCTGCAGGCAGGAATGGGCTGTGAAGTGCACTTCCAGCACAGGGCTCAGGGACTGAGATGTACCCCTTCTGGACTGAGTGACGGAGCCGACACGAGGCCTGAGAAGCTGACTGCTCACAGGAGGGGAGGCCTTCATGATAGGCGGCCCGCAGCAGGTACGGGTATGGAGACCTGTAGGTACAGATTGATGTCGGCAGGCGTCTGGGAAGCAGCAGTCTTCCTGTTCACGTCAGCAGGACAGGCAGCCAGTCTTTGCTGCACCACCTGCAGGCCACCTGCGACCTCATAGGTGTTCATGTGCAGGCGGTGAAGGGATGTCATCACTGCTGTGCACCCTGAAAAGGTGCTGCACGTACTGTAGATATGCAGCCCAAAGCAGTGAACCCTTCCACGCATACAAGACGCCTGCCTCCTGGCCACATCAGACTAGCGTTCAGTGGCCGTGACCGTTTTGCCCCGCTGGCGCGCTTGACAGACCCAATTGCATGGCAGGGGACTCTTTTGCTGAGCCAAATGACAGCGCTGTCCAGTGGCTTGGGCATTGCAGCTTGCAGGAGCAGAGGCTGCAGCAGCCCTGGCACATGAGTATCTGATGTGCAACAATCTCCGCATGATGACATTGCCATTTTGTTCCACACAAAGGCTCGAAGGGGCATCATCTGGCAAACACGTGCAGCCTATGCAGGGCAGGCGTCAGCACTGACACAGCACAGCCTTACCTATGCTGAAGTTCTGATAGCAGCAGCGGCTTGTCTGGGTAGAGGACCTGATCCAGCCAGAGAATGAGATCATTGTTCTCATTGTCATGGCCGTTATTGCTCACGCCAGCGTGGGGAGCGGTCAGGTACTGTGGGGCAGCTTCCTCCTGCATCTGCTGCATTTGCAGCGCCTGCTGCTGAAGCTGATGTTGGGGACTGAGGCCATCAGCATATTGCATCTCTGTGTCCAGGGTAGCGATTGAGCCTCACAGCGGGCTCAGCCTGGCACCCCTGGCATGGCAGGGGCCCTGAAGAGTCCTGAAGGTGGTGAAGGCACGCGAATCTGCCCTGTCCCTCCCCCTGCTGGCGCTGTGCAAGATGTCACAGTCTCCCTATGAGTGCTGCCTTTCCCAGACCAATGTGGAGGCCCAAATGGATCTGAAGCCCAGCACTGGCGATTATAGATTCCTGCGCTCGGCTTGCGCCAGCCTGTGCCCCTCCAAGTCATCTCTGGAGGATCTCGGCAGAGGGGCTGGATGCATCAGCACATGCAGTGCAGTCTGCAGCATTGCCTTGGTCACCTCAACTCGCAAGAAAGCAAGGGGAGGCACAATCTCCCAATGCAACCTGGGCCAGATGCCCTGAGGCTGCTGGCCAGCGGCCTGGTGCAGAGTGGGGAGCCACTGACGGCAATCAAATGTCTGGAAGCCATCTGCAGAAGTCCCTCTCTCAAACCAGCAGACAATGCCTGCGCAAGGCTGCAGCTCGCAGGCCTCCTCATGGAGCACACCAGGAGTTTAGAGCAGGCTGCACTGCATCTGCATCAGGCAGTGAGTTTGCAAAGCATGCTGCGCTGTGATGAGAGGCTATGACTCGGACCACCTTGCAGGCTGCCTTGGCCATGGCCAGCTGCCTGGGCAGCAGGCAACCTGCACAACGCAACCTGCGCAAGCCGCTGCATGGGGTTGTCTGCCTGTTGAGCTCATGGCATGAACATGTGACAACGACCCAGTCTGTGCAGGTGGTGGTGCTGAATGCAATGCCATACATGTACTGCCTGAAGTGCGAGGTCTTGGCACGCCTGGCCACTTGCAGCAGATATCTCAATGACACCAAGACCCAACGCACCGCCCATGAGAAGGGACTGCTCACCTGCGAAGCGGGGCAGCAGACCACTGAGAGGTGCGTGCAGCCCTCTACAGGGCGCATGTTCTCTTGCTGGGGCCCTGCACAGGCGACATCTGCAACACGGCAGCGGCATCCTGGCTAAAGGCAGCAGCAGCTTGCCTCCTGGGGGGGTTTGTGCTTGCAGGACTGTGGTTGTCAGCCACGCCCATGTGCAGCTGTGCACCCCCCAAGAAATTTAGGCCTCTAAGTACTTCAGGGCGCCTGAGTGGTGGCTTGTGGCAGGAGCTGGTGGCCTATTGTCTGGAAGTGAGCCTGTCTGCCTGGGGTGCGCAGGTGTGCCTGTGTGGGTCCGCACTGCTGAGCACTCTTGTCAAGACCCCCTAGGGGAACCGAGAGTGAGCCCTGCTGCCTGCTGAGGCGTGTCAGCCCTGATGACCACAGGCCCAGGCAGCCCAGCCCTGCAGGGCCGCCTTGCTGAGATCCCTCTCACTCTGCCTGCAGGGCCATGTTGGCGCGCTGGAAAGTCTGGTTCCTGCTGCGTCTGGCGGACTATGAGCTGCAGGAGGAAAATCAGGCGGGGGTCGTGCCCAGGCTACAGCAGGCTGTTGCAGCTGCCGCTGATTCAGGCCCAGAAGATCGGGTGAGCTTCAGCTGCTTGGGCAGCCAGACAGTGCTCTGGCTGCAGTGAGGCCAGAGGGCCAGCAAAGTCTGCTGTCTGCCCAGCTTCGAAAACCTTGAGATGTGAGTAACCTACAAGCAGCCTAATTGCATCATGACTCGCCCCTCAGCCTTCTATGCAGCATTTGTGCTATTCGCAGCTGCACACTTGGCTGGACACAGGACCAGAATGTGCAGCACATCAGGGATCATGCTTGTCTAGTTAGCCCATCGGTGCTGCACAATCAGCACGGGGCGCCAAACCCAGGCCCTGGGCTGTGGGTCTTTCCAATGTGAGCAGTCCCATGCTGCGCGCAGTGGGCCGATGTGAGATGTTACACCTCACAGCATGGGCCTGAACAGGTCTGCGGCATTCACCTGCCCAGAAATGCTGCATAGAGATGTGCCCTTGCCCTTGGCTCAACTGCCTGTGTTGTGCAACAGTTGCTACGTGCTGACACCTTCCTCTGCTTGGTACTTGTGGTGAGCTGACTTGACCTCAACGCAGGCTGTGCAAACCGCGACCCATTGCTGCGCCGCCTTGGCTTGTCTTTGAGCTAGAACCTCTCCCCATTGCAGGTAGTTGTCTCTGTGTTCGCCTTCCTGCGCTGCGTGTGGCCTGGTCTGAGCCAAAAGTTTCCTCTCCTGCAGGCTGTGGTGGCTGTGGCCTACCTCCAACACTGCCTGGCCACCTATGTGGCCACAGGCACGCCGGAAGCTGCAGTGGCAGCGCAGCAGCAGGAGGGTGCGGCCGATGCCAGCGTGCAGGCGCTGCAGGCTCAGCTACCGGAGGCGCCTGCCACCGCCCAGCTGCAGCTGCATCTCGAGTTGCTCAAGGTGCTGCGCCACATGGCAAGGGGACAGCTAACCCAGCTGGTGAAGCCAGGTCAGTGCGATTGAGAATGATGACTTGGGCTTTCTCATGTCTTTCTAATGGGTCCAAGACGTCGACTGATGTGCGAAATGTGGACACTGAGCCCATGCTCTGCCAGGTTTGTCTGTGACCTCCAAAATTGATGAGTGGAATTGTGCCTGCCACCATGCATGCTCTGCCATCTCTGTCTGTGGGCTTTCAAGTTCTGGGAGGACTGATATCTGTGGAAGTGTGACGGCCTGCCCTGCACACTTTACGATGTCAGGCCAGGGGTCCTCTGTTGGCACATGCTCTGCCAGCAACTGCCCAGCCAGGTGAGTATGGCCAGTGGGGCTTGATGCTAATGATGGTCGGTGGAGTCCTCCAGGATGCTTGTCCAGGACCAGCTACAGTCATGTCAGGCTGCTCATGGGGGGCGTCCTGCTTTCCCACAAGCTCACTTTCCTCTGCAAGCTGACAGACTGCACTGCATGCTGTGGGTGCCCTGCATTTCTCATCTCTGCTCTCTTGCACAGGCACCAGGCATGCCGTGCCCGAGGCCCCGTGCACGTGCGTGGCCATACGCCTGACTGCCACTCTGGCCAGGAAGTTGTCAGCAAGCACGGCAGCAACAGGAGGGCACTGCCCGATGCTGCAAGAATCAGCAGGCCTGTCTGCTGCCCCCGCATGCACAGATGCGCCCAGAGGAAAGCTGCAGGCGTGCACACACCTAAAGGCCAGCATGGCAACAGCGTGCCAACACGCCATGAGCAGGCCTGTCCGTTGCCTGTGCAGGCACAGGCGCGCTCAAACACACGCCACAGGCCGTCACGCACTTGCAGGCCATGGTGGCCCGCCTGCCGCGGGCACCAGTCCACCAGGCTGGCTCCCAGCACCAGCAGCCGGCGGCTCCCACGCAGGCCAGCCCACAGCAGGAACACCCTGGGCAGGCTCAGGCCAGCCCGCAGCGGCAATGTCCTGGGCAGGCTCAGCACAGCCCCCAGCAGCACCGTCCTGGGCAGGCCACGCTACCTGCCCAGGAGGTGCACACGCCACAGCAGCAGGCCCCTGCCAGTAAGCAGGCTGAGGGCGCCTGCTTGGCGCCGTGGGCCTACCAGTGGCTGCCGGGGGACACAGTGCTGGCCCTTGTGGAGATTGTGGCTGCCGGGCTGTGCCGTCCTCAGGGGGAATTCAAAGGGGCCCTACGGCACCTGGCCACAGCTCAGGCCTTGCTGGGGCGGCAGTGCCAGGAAGCTGGCTTGCATCAGGTGAGGTGTTGAGCCCACTGGCCTCCATCCCCTGTATGGCTGCAATGGCCCTCTCTCATCTTGGTGTGCTGTCAGTTCCATTTGCATTGGTGCCAAGTCCTGTGCCCCTGCCAGCATTCCACTGCTTGATGGCAGACTAACCTCTCTCCAGGCAACTGCTGCTGGGAGTGCAAGGACACAAGGATGCCAGGCTGCCACGGCTGTGTGGCAGGCAGCGTCTCACAGCGTCGTGAACTGCAGTCTGCAGAAACAAAACAGGGCAATTGAGATAAACCTTCAGCAAGTCAAGCAGTCTAGATGCCAGCTGTCACACCTCAATGTTACATATCAGTAACTTCCCTGTAGTGCGAGGAGAGTCAGCTGGACTTCCAGACAGTGTACGACCAGCAGCAGCTGCTCAAGCTGGCATTCACGGCCCACGAGCAGGCTGCCCTCATCCACATCACCCAGTGCAATCTGGCGCAGGCACAGCAAGGCTGCGCGGCCATGGCTGACCTGTGCGCGGCCTTCCCCAACCTTGTGGGCTTGGCAGGCGCCTCTCGCTTGCACAGCGTGCTGGGTGAGCCTCTGCTGCTCTTTCGTCATGTGCCAACACACATCCTCGGATTGCACATTGCATGTTGAACTATAGGAATGTGATGCACTGCCAGTGCTTGCTTGTGGGCATGTCGGGCATCATCCGCCTGAGCAGCGTGCCTGATGACTGTGCGTTCAATCCAGTGGCCCTGTAAAATCTGTTGGGCAGAGTCTGACTGCCCTCGCCCTGCCCGTTGTGCTAGCATTTGCACTGTTTGTAGCGATTGACCCACAAAGCAGTGTGCTGTGTTTCAATCTTTCTGGGCTGCGCGGGCATCACCCGCCTGTGCGGCGTGCTGGCAGAGGCCATCAATCTTGGGGCTGTACAGCCTGGTAGGCATCGTCTGCACATTGCTCAGCTGGTTGAGGGGTGGGCACTCAGCAGACTTGCTGTGCGTACCTGGTGGGCGTGGCGGTCACCATGTGCATGTCCGACATGCTGGTTGAGATTCTGTACGTTTTTGGTCCAACGTGGCTGGCCAATGTGCACCATCCAGCTGCAAGTTGCAGGGCTGACCTGTGTGCCCAGCAGGTCAGGTGAGGAGCCCAAGATGGGTCCTGTGAGTAGTAGTGGCCGGAGCGCATGTATGTCGACATCTACACTCCCAGCAGCTGTCTCTGTCAAAGGCACTTGCGCCGCAAGCGGGCCTCAAGCCTATGCGCATCTGCGTTGCCCAGGCAGATATACAGAAACAAGCCCTAAGGGCTATTCACACATGCATTTTCAAGCTTCATCCCGACACAATCCACTAGGCAGCACACCTACTGTGTGGCCACCCATGCGCCTGTTGACCTCTCTCGCGTTGTGCCTGCAGGCCACTACGCTGCAGTGACAGGCCACCTTGCACTGGCAGTGCAGCACTTTGAGGCGGCCATGCAGGGTCCCCCCTCAGAGGCCCGTCTGGCAGCCATCAATGCTGCCCTGACGCTGTGCGCCAGCAACGAGCCAGACGCCCTTAGCAGAGCAGTGGACCTCCTGCAGGACCAGGGGCTCTATGAAGTCGTCAAGGCTGACCTGACACATGGGGATAGGTGGGCAGGCAACGTCCTGCATCCCCTGCTGTCAGGTTGGCTGTCCTGGCGAGCAGGCCGCATTGTGCAGTCAAGCAATGCGAAATGCAACACAAGCCCTAGACGTATATGTGCTTGCTTGTGGTAGCTGTTGCTGAGCACAAGAAATCGCCTACTGTCTGCTGGAAGTGCGTTGCAAAAGAGGGCATGTCCAGGGTGCTCCAGCCCACAGCTGATGCTGGTCATGCTCTCTGCATCTGTGCTGGCCAGATGCAGGCGGAGATCATCGGCAGGAGCCTCTGTGCGAGGCCTGCTGGGCTGTTGCAGAGGGCCGCGTGGCCGGCTGCAGCTCGAGCCCTTGCTGTGCTTGATGGCAGGCGTCACCAGGTCTGCCTGGCTGTTGCAGAGGGGGTGCTGTGCTGGCGGGTTACAGCGTCCTGGCCCTCCAAGGCAAGGAGCTGGATGCCAAGCTGCTGCTGCACAAGGCTCTCCATCAGGCGCATGGTCCCCTCGCTAATCACCAGATGGTGTCACAGGTGGGCACAGCCAGGCTGCCTGCATAGCAGTCGCAACAACCCAGACTGCTTCATGTGGGCAGCCTCTGAAGCCACTTCAGGGGATACTTCGGCTTCGACTAATGCATGCCTGTGCCTGTCCTGTAAGCCTCAATAGAGAAGTCTGGGGCCTGCAGGTGTTGCGGGTGCTCGCGCCCCTTCAACACTCTGGAAATGATTCCTCTGGGGCGCAGCAGATGTTTGGGGCTTCCTGTACCCTTTCCGGTGCTGTCAATGACCGGCCCAACAACATTCTGGCACTGGAAAGCAGCATTGAGTATTACAGGGCTACCAACCAGGCACAGAAGGCAGCAGAAACAGCACAGTACCTCGATCACAAGAAACAGAGATGGGCTGCAGTACTGGCAGAAGCCGTGGCAGCGCCTGTGCATCAGACCCTGCTGGTGTGGGGCCTACAATCAGAATAGAGCAGTGTGCTGAGCAGCAGGAAGCAGAAAATATATGTCCAGGAGGGCTGTTCGAATGAATCACTAGCTGCAAGTAGTGGCACAAGTGCAGCAAACGTATCACAGTTTTGAGACCAGACGGCGCGCTGCTGGCATGTGCTTTGTCATCCAGGCGTCCGTTTCTGCCAACACATGAAGAATGCTCTCCCGCGCTCTGTACCCATGGCTTTCCTTAGGAAGAATCACAAGCTTGCTGGGGGCTCCATGTCCTTTCAGGGCTGCAAACATGCGCTCCGACTGCATGGGGTACGTGCCTACAACACAGGGAGACCAAGAAGTGGCCAAGCCCAACGCTGTGACTCAAGCAGCCTGCCAAATGTAGGCAGCTACATGACAGGAGCCCATGCTGGGCAGTCCCAACATGCCCAGCATTCAAGCCAAGTGAAGGCAGGAGACGCTACACACTTCGTTCACCAGGGTAAAGTCTGCCTGGGGCAGTTGGCCTTGTGCCAGAGTCCTACAGCCACCCTGTCTTGAGGCGAGAGGCATGCTCAGCCCACCTGTGTTATTGTCGTCCTCGCCGTGGATCAGAAGTATGGGCTTCTTGATCTTGTGGGCTTGCAAATACGGGGACATGCGGATGTAGGTGTCCGCTGCCTCCCACAGGGTACGCTCCTCAGCTTGGAAGCCAAACGGTGTCAGCGTCCTGCAGCAAAATGCTTTCCTACGCCGGCAGAGGAGCGGGCAACCGTGCTTGCAGCGCCTGAGGGGCCGATGCCTGACAGCAGCAGTCAAGGGAGTACTAGCAACACGCGGGTGGGCAAGGTCCAGCTTTGCGGGGTGAGCCTGGTCACCTGTTGTAAGCCCCACTGCGCGCGATGCCGCAGGCAAAGAGGTCTGGGCAGTGCGCCATCAGGTTGCCGACCATGTAAGCGCCATAAGAGTGGCCGCCCACAGCAATGCTTCCAGCCTCTGCCACACCACGCCGCTGCACCTCCTGCATAGCCCCCACAGCTGCCGTTCAAAGTGCAGCGCTTGGGCAGCCTTGCAGCCGGGACACAGCAGTCTCGCAGCACAAGCTGCGACGAGGAACCCAACCACACCCATCACCACAGCTGCCTGCGCTGCTGCCAGCGACTGCCCATGACGCCGCCCACAACCCTTGCATCCATGCAGCACAGAAGGTGTGGCCCAGACACTCACCTCCACAGCTGCCTGTGCCCCGGCCACCAGCTGCTCCACATAGGTGTCGTTGGGCTCCTCGTCCCCCTCTGCAATGATGGGCATGGAGGGCCCGTCCAGAATGGCGTATCGCTGGGCCAGCCACAGCAGTGGGGAGGTGGGGCCAATGCCGCTGAAGGAGAAAGGGGACTTCCGCATCTGGCCAGCTGCGTCCTGCAAGGTCAAGGTCTCGAAGCTCATGGGCTATCTGACTCGGGACTGCTCATTCCATACAGGAGGCACCGCGCCGGTGGAGATGCAAGAGACCGGCGCATCTCATCCACTGCAGCCTCGACACAGCTGTATGCTGCAGCAAGCTGGTTGCTGGGGCCAAACACTTGCCCTGCGGGCCAACTGCCTCCAGCACCCCGCAGCAGCAGTAAGCAAGCAGCAGGTCTGTGGCCCAGGGAAGGGAGGCTGCAGCAGTCCCCACCTTGGATTTGAACTCTCTGGGGTAGGCCCAGAGCAGGCAGGGCAGGGGTCCATCCTTGTCTCGGTCATAGCCCGGTGGCAGGTACAGCGTGGCCGTGAGGTCCACGCCATCTGCCCTCTTGTACCTGAACCGCAGCCAACAAATGGATTGCTGACTGCTTAGAGGCCCCATGCCCGATGCTGTCAGCCTGCTGCAACACTCGGCCGACAGACTGTCTGCCGAACTCTTCTGGTGGCAGGACCATGGGCATGACTTTCCAAGCTAAGTCCGTGCACAATTTGGCCCACCTGAGCTCACCCAGCCATCAGCTAGGTCTCCACCAGCAGCAGGCTGATGACATGACCACCCTGCTCTACGGCATGCAC
Source organism: Asterochloris erici (assembly GCA_019693375.1). Lineage (NCBI taxonomy): Eukaryota > Viridiplantae > Chlorophyta > Trebouxiophyceae > Trebouxiales > Trebouxiaceae > Asterochloris > Asterochloris erici. Next base: position 14,682 of record JAAMXJ010000588.1, on the reverse strand, counting down.
AACACTGCAGCAATTTTCAGAACACTGGCTGTCACCTCAACATTGCCACTTTGCTATTGCAGTGTTGCGCATGCACCTGCAAACACCTTGGGCTGACCTGATAACCTCCTTCTGAAGGTCCTTCAGGGTGGGGTGTGGGTGGGGAAAGCGGGACAGCTGGCGCTCTGTGGTGGGCCCCTGGGTGCCCTGCGGCCAGCTCTTTATGAAGACCTGAGTGTTTTCTTGGTTGGTCTCTCGCGACATCAACATGGACAGGCCCTCCAGCCTGCAGGGCAGCAGCCAGACTATGTCTAAACAGGTGGGCAGAGATGCACAGGTGTGTCGTCCCCCTGAATACCCAGACATGCCTGCTGTGAGGCCCAAGCTGCAGGTTCTCTGCAGTCAGCCTCAGGAGTGGCTGTGACTGCCCCTGCAGCCTGCAGATGATGTTCCAAGGAGGCCATGCACCAGCGCAGGCAGCGACAGCAACCTCTGTAGCCCAAGCCCAGCATTTCTGGAAATGCCACGCAGGCTGGCCAACACCTGACAGCCCTGCCAGTGGACCAGGGCCTTCGGGCGCATGGCCCTTGGGCTCATGATACACTGAGATGCTTGAATTCCACAGAGGATTGTGCAAACCCTCTGCATGACAACATGTGTCTCATGGTGCTAAGCAGCAGCCGAGCAGCCTCACATGGGGTTTTCTGCAAGCGGTGCACTGCCGCTGTGGCTTTACTATCTCACAATGCGGTCCATGTGCCGGAGCCCTCAGCTTCAACATGAGTATGTACACTGTGCATCTCATAATGGCCCTTGCTGGGCACGCTCGGTACCTGAGCCCACAGCTCCAAGCGCACCTGATGGTCGGGCACTAAGGTTACTGGACAGACTGCCCAGCAACATCAGTATGACAGCTGCTCTTGATATATAACGCAGGCCAAAAGCCCCTTGGCTCAAGGTTCCCAAAGCCTGAGAGAGGCTGCTGCCCGACAGCACACCAACCAAGCGCACCTGATGGTCTGGCCATCGCGATCGCTGAGCAGGCTGCCCAGCGACTCCAGGTAGGGCGGGCTGCTCTGCCACAGGCGTGTAGTCTCCTTCGTCTCCACGTCCAGCAGGTCTAGGAAGGGTCTCAAGCCCTCAGGCGTGGCTCCGGAACCTGTTGGGCAGGGGTAAGATACAGTTTGACCAGCTGCAGCACTGTCACTGTGCCCCAGCAAGACGATGAGCTCAGAACACAGTCTGCGCTGGATACAGGCAGCCTTGGTTGCAACATGCAGCCCTTGCATGACGTGACATATGGCTGGCTAATGTGTTTCAAGCAGCATGCTGGCCTCGTGAACCTGACGCTCTTGCCTGCTGCACTTGGATTCCAGTACGCGTGACTGCAGCCTGCCACCATGTCATTGTAAGGGGCAGCTCAGCAGCATCAGATACCCCCGTGTCTGACAGCGGCTGCTGCCGTGCAGCAGGCAGGCAGGTCCCCAACACAGCAGCTGCCCTCTGCAACTGCTGGCTTGCTCACACTCCATCAAGCAGCATGCCACATGCAAGCTGTGGCAGGCAGTCCCCCAGGTACAGCAGCTGCATGCAGAAGGCACCGAATTGGTACATGATATCACACATACCAGAAGCAGGCATGCAGTCACCTTGCATCAGCAGCTTCTTCTGGTCATCCACCATGGCCAGCACGAAGCTGCCCTGGGGCGTGCGCCGGGTCACAGGGCTGCCAGGGTCTGAGTAAGCGTCCTCGTAGTTCCTGCATGTGGAAAGCACTGAAAAGTTGGTGCCCTGGCAGCTGCAGGCATTGCAGGCATATGGCACGCAGTGCTTCATGCGGCAGGCTGACTCACAACTGATCCTGTTGTCCTGGTACATGCTGGCATGCTTTGAGGTGACAGGCAGTGCTGGTGCAAAGTGCTTGACCAGCTGCTGCTTTCAGGGCAGCAGCAGCAACAGTAACCCCAGCTGACCAGTTCTGCAGGATGCTGTGCCATATCAAGGGCAGCTGATTTCAGGCTTCACTGATGCCCCAAACACCATGGGCAGCAGCCGCAACATGGCTCACAGCCAGCCAGCCATACAGTTGTCATGCAAGCCTCGCAGAGCAGGAGCAGCAGCATGCTCCCAGCTCAGCTCTCTGGGCTTGCAGCATTGGCATGCCCTCCTCCGAGGCGGTGGGCTCTGACCTCACCAATGATCAGAATGCCATTGGCACCTGCCCAGCAGCAGCATCAGGGTTCCGCGCTCACCGGTCAGACAGCACCTGCATGCCATCCTCAGGGCGGCTGGGGTTGATGGTGTGAATGACGCTGCGCCGTGTCTTGTGCCACGTCTCATACACCAGCGCCAGCTCCTCATTGCCCCAGGCTACCCCTAGGCATCTGCAGCAGGCACAGCAGCGATCTGTGGCCTGTGCTGTGCTCAGTGGGCCCTGTTCGCTGTGCACAGTTGCCTACACTTCCACTCTAGGAGCCTGGGCGGCCTGGGGCCCCAGGCCATCCGCAGACACCTGCTGTCAGGGCAGTACTGCAGAGCCTGTAGCCACACTGCAGGGGGCGCGAGTCTCTGTGCTGAGCACACATGCTTTCCTCAGCCACGCTGAGCCAAGATTCTGCACTGAGTAGACGTGATCTGCCGTGCATAGGCAGATTGGGGGCAGCCAACCTGTTCTGGGGCATGCCAGATCCACAAAGCAGCCTTGGCCAGGTTCATCAGCCAAGCAATCCAGGACAGGTGCAGACACGCATGTGCTTGTGCCGGGCGGCCTATGCCTATACAGGAGCGCACCTGAGGTCGGTCTGGGCAAACGGCTGCGGCTCAGCGCCGTTGCCGGCTACATCTGCGGACATGGTGTAGACGATGTCCCTGGGGGAGGCTGCCACCTTGGGGTTCCCTCCATCCTGCAGGGCAGCCACAGGGTCTGCATCTGCAGACGCCTCTGCCAGATTGGTCCAATGCACAGTGTTCCCTCAAGACCGCCATCTCCCTCCAGACCAACCTCACTGCTGGCACCACACTGCTGACACCGTGCTGCTGACGCACAGAAGGGCCTGAGCAAGACGGTAGGCGAGGCAGGCAGCGCCTGTTGCTCACCAAGGCTTTCATCTTGATCATCACTCAGGGCTGTGAGCACAAGCCATGTTTGCCTGGCCGGCGGTCATCCAACCAAGCACCAGCCTGCTGGCCTGCGCACCATCAGTCAGACATGCAGCCCCACAGCCAGCGCATGGCAAGGGCTCCCCTAGTGAGCTCGGCTAAATGGCCTCAGCAACAGCTGCAGAAAGGGGCCGCGCAGGGTGCAGTACTGCCACGACAGTATTAGAGTCAGCTGCAGGCAGCTGACCCTGCGCCCAGCAGTCCAACACGCAGCCCACAGCCAGCACATGGCACGGACTCCCCTCGTGTGCTCACAGGAGCCTCGGCTGGCCTGCCGTCGCAAGCCCCTTCCCGCAGCTGGCCCTGACCCTGTCACGGCACCACCAGACCCTGCGGGGCCTCCTTCAGCAGCTGTTGCTGAGGCTAGCTGGCAGACACCCAGGCCATGGCCAGCACACAGCATGGGCTCTCTACCCTGAGCACACAGCAGGGGTTTGCTCACCTGAGCCTCCGTCCACGTGAGCTCGGCCGGCCTGTCATCACGCCAGCAGACGCCGCGGGGCCCTCTCCTGCAGCTGTTGAAGGCGATGGGGATGTCTTCTGCCAGGGGGAGGTGGGCCACCTCCCTCACCAGCTGCCCATCCCTGCAGGCAGGGCAGCACTTCTTGAGTGTCCCTCCTTGGATGTCATCACACTTTGGACATCCTGAATGCAGCTTCGATGGCAGCTGCCCGCCCCCGCAGGCAGTGGGGCGCCACGTACGAACACCAGCTTTGTGATCTGCCTGACTGCCAGGCCCTCTCCAGCTGGGCAGCCCTGCACATGCCCGATGAGGGTTTGACGGGAGATGTCGGCCAAAACCCTGGCATGCAGCGCCCCCGCCTCACAACAGGTGGGCCCAAGACACCATGCATGTGGGCCAGGCCTGAGCCGGCCTGCACGTCTGGTCACTTGAGTGATGATGCTCCCTCTCTGCAGAGCTCATGTAGTCTCCCTCTTAAGCTCCCTGTACTCCCCCTGGCTTGGTAAGCAGAGGTTAGTCCCACTGAGTACAGGGTTGTGCAGCGAGGGCCTCTGGGACCCCAGCTCATCAGCCAGCATGCAGAAGACCTTGAACAGCCCATTCACGAGTCGTAGCTCCTCAGGAGCACGTACCGTGTCCACAGCTGCACCGTCTTGGGGAACCTGCCGCAGGGCACAGCAAAGGAGAAAGGGCGCTCCAGCCACGCCACCAGCAGGAATCTGCCATCGGGGGATGGCGACACTGCCGTGTAGCCTCGGCTGGCGCCGATGACTGACACCTCCCCAGTGGAGACCTGCAGCCAACAACAGCTTTGTGTCGACCACCCAGTCTTCCCTCAGGGAAGGCGCACAGTGCAAGCAGTGCCCAGCTGATGGGCCATGCTGCTGTCCCTGCTGAGTGCTTTTGCTCTGCAGGAGCTGCTGAAGGGCGACTGGGCAGGTAGACCTGGAATTTGACCTGCATGTTAGACAGACTTAGCAGGGAGGCCCTGGCTGGCAGGTCAAAGCGGCAGGCCCTAATTGGCAGGCAGAAGAAGCAGCCCAGCTGCCTGCTGCCCCAATCCTTTATTTCAACTCTGCGCGGTGCCATCTTGCTCTGCTCCATAACAGCCAAGCAGGCCAGCTCCAATGATTCATAACCCAACAATGGACTTGCACTCTCAGGCGGCTGCAAAGTCTGCCCTCAGCTTGTCACTTACCTGCTCAGACTGGATGATGAGCTGAGACCTGGGTGGACCACTTGCTCAGACAGGTCCTCATTGCATTGCACCTGGCAGGCCAGGCACCCAGAACCTACCTTGACCGTCACCAGCTCCGACTGGATAAGGTGCTCAAACAGGTCCTCATCAAAGTGCGTCTGCAGCAGGTCGGGGTAGGTGCGCCCTTGGGCAGCCACCCCCTCCTGAGTCTCCTGCGTCCGCGGGCCAACAGGGAAGGGGGGCTGCTCTGGCGCTGGGGCCCGCCCTGCTGGCACCACCACGGCCACTATTGTGTCATTGTCCACCCACACGTAGCTGCAAGGGATGGTGCACCAATCAGTGCACATGAGTTACTAGCCTGGCATGGCAGGGGCCACGGCGGTTTCATTGACCATCACACACGGACATCGCACAGGTCAGTGTGCCACACTTGCTAGCCTGCCTAAGCTGAGGCCACAATGGCGTCTCCATCCATCTAACGCCTGGCACCGGCCACAGTGGTGTTCCCATGCATCAACACGTAGCTGCAGAGGACGCCGCACACACACTCCAGCCGGACACTTGTAAGCTGGAACCCCAGGATGCGCTTGGGTCTTCAGGGCTGCATACGCACGAATGACCCCATCTGTCTGAAGGCAGCTGCACAGGGCGCTGCATGCAAGCAAGGTGCAGCTCTATGTAGAGTCTGAGGCAGCTGTGGCATAGCAACTGTGAGATGTGCGGGGCATCACCATCTCAGCACACTGCCGCGGCTCCTCCAAGCTCCTGGCGGCTGCTGCTGTGAGCTTTTCACAGCAGCTGATGAAACTGCTCACTGGCACAGTCACGGCAAAGACACCGAGTGCGAATGGACAGGCGGACCACCTAAGATGATCAGAGCCACTCACTCATCAAAGATCACGTTGAGAAGGTGGTCTGGAAGCAAAACTCTCGCCCTGCCAGTGGCAGCGTCAGCCACCCATAGCTGCAGGGGTTGGCGAGGGGGGTCGTCCACACCACCTGTACCCCAGCGTCAGGTTGTGAGGACGCAGGGTGTGCTGAGAAGTGCAAGCCGTGGCTGCTGCTGCTTAAGCAAGCAGTGCTGCCCTGGACTTCCCAAGAAGCACTGCATCCAGACACCTTGCAACCCAGGCGTTCCTGACCTACAGCTTGGTGTCTGCCTGACCAATGCATGCACAGAACAGCCAATGCACATTGTGCACCTTCTGAGAGCAGCCCGCTAGGCCTCAAGCAGGGGATGCTGCACTGTCCAGTCTTCAAGAGCATCAGCAGACCCAGCCTGCTCAATAATGGTATGGGGTGGGGTTTTCACCTGGGCTGCGAATGGTGAAGGCAATGTGCTTGCTGTCATCAGACCAGGACACGAGGTTGATCCAGAAGCCCTCTGGGTAGCCTGTGATGCGGGTCTCCTGTGACTTGGGTGCTGGCACCACCAGATCATCTGTGGTATTCACCAGGGCCAGACCTGCATCGCAAAAATGTACAGAGGCACAGTGATGCCTTTCACAGCGCAAGGGCGTTGCCTTCTGAAAGGGCGGGACGGCAAGCAAAGAGGGCTTGGAAACAGCAGTGAGGCCTTGGACGCTTCTCTGCACTGTTTGTTGCTGATAGGGTGTCTTCACCTAGATTGTAGCCTAGTCTAGAACGGGAGCTGGTGGCGGGGTCGATGCGCATGCCTGCAGAACAGGGCGGTCACACTGTCTGCTGGGAAGACGCCATCTGCCTTGCTGATTGTACGGCGCAGGGCACCAGAAAAGCCCAGGCCAGGGGCCACTCTGCAGGAGACATGTGGCGGTGTTCACCTGCCAGCTTGACTTCTGCATGGCACAGCTCAGAGATTGGAGGCAGAGGAGGGGGCTTGTAGACTTGCAGCACCTGCAGACAGCAGGGTGGACTCAGCAAGAAAAGGCTGAGTTACTTGGTAACAACTTCAATCTACTGGGGAGTGAACAGGATGGAAAGGCCAGAGCAAGCTTCTGGGATCGGCAAGGAAGGCGCAGACCTTGGTTCTGTCGGGGGAGAAGGAGATGCTGGGCTCATCTGGCTGGTCGACAATGTCCAAGATGGCGCGTGGCGGCTGCTGGTAGCCACTCACTGGAGGCTGCTGGCCTGCAGGTGCCCAAGCGTCAGTGCTCAAGTGTCAGGTGAGCTGCTATCCCAACCGACGAAGGGAGGTGGGTACAGGACATTGCCCTGCACCTGTTACAGGACGTGGCGGGGCTGCAGGTGCTCCAGTAGGTGGTGCCTGGACGGCCCCTTGTGCTGCTGCTGCGCGGTGCAGCTGCGAGCGGCTGCCCCTAGGAGTGACCACTGAACGGGTTTGGTCCATGCCTGTTTTGATGTGACTCCTGCGGATCACTGGCAGGTGCTGGCAGGCTGCCCTTGCAGACCTGGTCAGAGGCAGCACTGCAAGCCTTCCCAGACAAAGGGGTGCAGATCGCATGCCTATCAGGTCCTCAGACTGAGGGCTTCAGCTGGGCTGCTGCAAATTTATGGGGTCAACAGCCTGGAGACACGTTAAAAGTTAGGTTAGGAAAAAATGTTTATTTTATTTTTCCTTCAGACACCTTCGCGACACTGCTTCGCGACATAACGTCAGCTGCTGGATGGGCCTTCCGGGGCTGCTTCCTAAACTCAAGGACATCGCAAAGGATTCGCACATCAGGGCTTGTGCTGGCAAGAATGTGGGGATCGATGGCCACTCATTAGTGCACAAGGCCAAGCTTATCTGCCCACGGGACTTATGCGAAACGGGCACCCCAACGAGAGGGTGGGTGTACCTCCAGTCCACAGTGCCCTGCTCTTGTCACACCGTGCTTGTCCTGCTTGAGATGGTGATGGGACCAGGCGTAGCTGATGCGCCTCGCGTGGCTGTGGCAGGTGTATTGGTTTTGTCCTGAGACGGGTGAGCATGGTACGAACTTATGGCGCCACCCCAATCATCATCTTTGATGGGGCCCGCCTCCCCATGAAGGCAGGGGAGGAAGAGGAGCGAGAGAGGTACCTCCCTCTACACAGCCTCAGGCTTTGTTAGTTGTCATGCAGCATCTCCCGAAGCTCCTGGTTGTGCCTGTGGTGGCTGTGTAGCATGTGGCATGCACTGCACTCCTGGCAGGGTCCAGGGCGCGCATGACACTCCTCTTGAGCCTCCAATCAGATTGGTGTGGGCTGAGCAGCATGGTATCAAAGCTTCAGCTGAAGCTTGGCTGTACATCGACTCAGCAGCATAGTCAGCAGTTTGTGGTGTCTCGGACCAACGGAAGTAGTGTTAGGTGACCAGAACTGGCAGCGCCAGATCCCCATGGCTGGCTGCCTGGCTTGCAGATCAGCTGGGCGCACCCTGCACCAAACAGATATGCCCAGATAACTAGTAAACTTGGCACAGCGCTGTGCAGCTGCAGCAAGGCTGCCCTAGGTGTACCTGTTCTGTGCTGGAGCTGAGAGACTGCAAAGGTGACTGTAGTCCCACTTTATTTTCAGGTCTGCTTGGCACCTGCCCCTCTGCAGGAGTCGCAATGAAGCCAGGAGGCGCGCTGATGAGTGCCTGCAGAGTGAGGGCCCCGAGGCAGCCCGCAAGTTTTTCATAAAGGCAGTTGATGTCACCCCTGTGATCATCAACTTCTTTGTGAAGGTCAGCCTTGGAGACAACTGTGCACCAGCTGCCGCGTTTCTGAATGCTATGTGACACAGACTGCCCTGCACATTGTCATCTATAAACAAAGCATGAGGCACAGGGCAGGTGACAGCCGTGTAACCTGTCAAGGGGCCAGCCATTATTTGCATCTGACAAGTACATGCTTGCAGTTAGGCCACCTACCCAATTGTGCGCAAGCCTAGTTCCAGGCACTGCCCTGATTGCTTTGTACTGATTGGCTTCCCTCACTGCATCACTGCCACCTGAACAAACATGCAGCTGACTCTTTTTGTGTCATCTGCAGGCTCTGCAGCATTATGGGTTTGAGGTGTACGTGGCCCTATATGAGGCGGACAGCATGCTGGCATACATGGCAATCAACAACATGGTTGCCGCTATCATTGCTGAGGACGCTGACATGTTGGTCAACTGTCCCAGGGTGAGCTTCTGCTGCTGCCACATTCTCTGCCAGGTAGGGGTCTTAGGCACATGATGCAGCAGTGAGCATGAAGTGCGCATCGTGCATGAGTTCTCAATCATTGCTGAGCTCGAGCTGACAAAATGACTCATCAGCACACCTGCATGCTGCCATCCACACACCCTGCTCGTTGCCATGTGAATGCCATAGGCGTCATTGCAGCTCAGCTCTAGTGGAGACATGCATGGGGCTGGCTCTGCCAAGTTAAAGGCAGCCGCTGCAATATATGGGTAAAAATGATTGCCCTGCTCAGTGTCGGAGCGGGACGATTATGGCCAGGGCACCCATGCCCTGGCCTTGTTTCCACTGCTCTGTTGTGTGACTAGCCAGGGCGCAACACCCAGTGCTCGCATCGTGCTGGCCTGAGCATCTCAGTAGCATGAAGATGTGGTCCCTGCTGCAGTCAGGTGCCGTTGTTGCCATTGTGCTCCCTGCTTCTACCGTGCTGACCCTGTTTCCACTTGCTGTTGCTGCCAGGTATTGTTCAAAATGGACGAGAATGGTTTCTGCCAGGAGGTAGAGCGGGCTGATCTCGTGCACAACATGTCCCTGGGCTTCGTGGAGTGGACCCCTCAGATGTTCCAGGAGGTGGGATGACATCTGCACCTAGCAGGGACAATGATGTCAATGGCTGCATTGCCAAGTGCACCCAATCATGTGCACTGCAAAAGTCATGATGGGCCAACCTTGATGAGCAGGCTGCTGGCTGTTGCCTCTCATTTGTCGTGCGCACTGCCTGGATTGTGCTGTCTAGTGATCCAGGACATGGCCTTGAGTAAAGGCAGCACCTGAACAGTGTCCAGTGCCTTGCAGTTCTGCATCCTCAATGGGTGCGACTACTGGAAGCTGAAAGGCATTGGTGGGGTGACTGCCCACGATTACATCCAAGAGCACAAGGACTTCGTCCACGTGAGCTGCCTGCACAACGATGCAAATGACTTGAGTCCGTGACTGCTGGTGGCCGATTGCCAATCAGCAAAGACGGGCGCCATGACATTTGAGGGTGATGCTATGCATGCTTGGTTGAGGGACATCACTTCATTGCAGGAACTTCTCCTGCTGGACATGCATGAATAAGGCTTGTGCGCTAGGGAGACCTACTCTGCTGTTGTGCATAGGTTGGGCAGCATGGGGGAGCAGAGTTGAGCTGAAATTTATTGCCAGCTACAAGCTCAGATGAGAACACTGATTCGGGCTTTGACACTCGCTTACGCTGTCTGCGGGTGTTGCGATGCTGCTGGCTCAACCACTCTAGGGAGCCTCCACCACCACACCTACTGCTGAGATGTGAATCAGGGTCTGCAGCAAATCTGGCACATTTCACTCCCTGCCACGCTGGTGCCTGACATGATGTCACATCAGTCCCCTGTCTGCAGGTGTGCGAGGCGCTGCGCGATGCTGGCAAGGAAGTGTCCCCTGACTGCGAGGCACAGTTCCGGCACGCCTTCATGGTGTTCAACCATGCACGGGTGTGGTGCCCGCGCCTCAAGAAGGTGGTGCACATGCGGGCCCTGCCAGACGGTGGGTTGAGCAGTGGGTCAGGATGCCCTCTTGGGGTGGGTCAAGCACCCCCGGCATGTTGCTGTATTGCCTGAGGCAAGAGCGTTCAGGCACTGCTCTTCCTAAATTGATCATGAACTGTGCTCTGTCCCTGTGCACATGATGTAGGCGCTTGCAACGTGCAGCTGCGTAGCCCAAGGCTGCTCGCTGGCATGTCATACAAGCACAAGCACAAGCACCAAGTTGGCACAGCAGCCACAGACCATTTCTCCAAGCAGCTCAAGCATGACAGCAAGTCACAGCTGGTCCATGCCACTGGTAAACGTTCTGGTGCTGGTCTGCAGGTGCAGGCATCCATCGCGACGACCCTTTGGACTTTTTGGGTCCTGAGCTGCCACACCACATAGCGCAGGGCATTGTAGAGGGTGAGCTGGCACAGCCCTCGACCTGGTGGTGGTGGTGGTGGTGGTGGCCATAGAAGTCTGCATGCCTCGGCATCTGTTAGAGCCAGCATCGGCTGGACCTGCTCCAGCTCGCAATCTCTTCACTTGTCTGGTTGGCAGCATCTATCAGCTCTCGCAGCCCTCACAACTCATCACACCTGTTGATGTAGGTGGCTTCCCAGCAGCCCATGCAATAGCATGTCTTCAGCCTCGTACCACACCTGCTCCTCACACTACAGGCCGCATCAATGCCATCACGGGTCAGGAGTTTGAACCTGTGGACCCAGCCCTCTACAGCGATATGCCGGAGATGATGCCACAGCCTATGGCAGCTGCCAGCATGGGCAGCCAGGACGTGGCAGGACCCACACTGAATGGGCTGCCTGCCGGCGGGTACTCGTGGGAGCAGATTGTGGTGGGTGCCTAGATGGACCGCTTCTGAACTCTGTGACCCTTGCTCTGCCTCAGTACTGGCCCCTGCGATGCTGTCATCAGAGTGGCGAGGTACCAGGTGAAGGCTCTGACCAAATGGCACTCTCTCCATCGGTCCCAGTGGGCCACTGCTTGCAGGGGTCCGTTGCACTGGCCTCAACGCCGCCCACGCCTCCAGCTTGTTGTCCTGGGTGTGCCGTCCGTTGTTGCTTGCCTCTTCCCTCTGCTCAGCTGAATGCAAAGAGGTTTGCACATGTGAGGTGCTGGCATTGACAGTCCCTTCCCTGCGCAGAGATTTGGGATTGGACAGGCAAAAAGTTGCCAAGCTGCACTGTGCGGCTGCAGAGAAGTTTCACGATGATGTTGTCAGCTGCATCAGAACCTGCAGACTCACATCCTAGCCGCAACAGCATTCCCTCATCGCTCAGCGCACTCCGTGGCTTGTCCACATGCATCTGGGATTGAGACTGCCCAGGGCACCAAAATCAATCAAAGCGTGGATGTTGATGGCCTCTTTCATGTGCAGGAATGTGAGCTAAATATTGCCAAGATGTCACTGCATTGGCTGAACATGGCACAGGTGCAATGCTGTCAGGGGTCTTGACACTGACAGCCTCCTTGCACATGCAGGAGTTTGACTACTACAATCTGGAGGTGCTGGTGGGCCAGGGTCTGAGCGAGGCCCAAGTGCAAGACGGGTATGAGGTGCTGGGAAGGCTGCAGGCCGCCCTGGATAGGGCGGGCAATGACTCCCTGCTTGCCAGCCTATCCAGGGAATTCTACGACGTGATACCCTACGGGTCTGGGTGGATGCCCCTGGTGAGGCTGTGTCTTTTTGACATTGTTCAGCCGCCTGCTTGTTGAAATTCACGTGCTACCAAGCAGTGTGGTGTCATACTTCAGTGCTGCAACTGTCCTTCTTTTAGGCTCTGAATTAATGTCAGCTGTGGCTAACTGCAGGGCTGTCGGCCCTATGAAGGGCTGCGCTTCTTTTGTCTGCATCCGCTAGACAGGGACTGGCCACATGCAGGCCAGCTCTTGCTGGCTGCCACCAGACATCATGGGAAGCCCCCAGTCAGGCTTGCAAAAGAGAGCCCCGCCTCACCTGCTGCCTGTTTTACCTGCAGCCGGTGATCAACACCAAGGAGGCTCTGGAGCTCAAAGTCTTCATGCTGAACGTCCTGTCAGGCATTGAACCCGCCTAGGTGCGCTTAGTTGCTCACACCTGGGCTGGCGTCTTGTGTCGGTACTTAGGCATGGCAGGGTTGCCACGTGCCCAGATGTTCTCCATGGCAGGCCTCTTGAGGACTGCCAGCTCTACATGTAGCCTATGTTGGTCTGCAACTTGGTCCCAAACTCAGTGAACAACCACACACCTGCTGCACCCAGGCTGGCAGAGTCACCTGCTGCCAGCAGGGGCTGCAGCACACCTCATGGGTTGATGGCTACATTGGTCCACGCCTTGGGCTGTCACTAGGCCAGATGCTCTGCGCATGTCTTGTGTCACCGTCATTACATGCTCAATCTGGCTCCTGTCATGCCCCTGTGGCTTCAGCATTGCTGGGCTTGCCTTACACGCTCAAGCTGGCTCCTGTCGTGTTTCGTGGCTTCAGCATCACTGGACCTGTCTTGAGCCTTGAAAGCCTCTTACTGGTGCAGGTGACAGCCTTCCTGCTCGGGCCATCCTGACCCCATCAGACTGCTTCTGCATTTCTGGGAGCACCCAGCGGAGAGCTTTCCTCCCTGGGGCTCATGCATTGAACCTGGTGTCCCCAGAGAGTTGCTGAAGGACACCGCGGGTGGCCACCCAGCGCCCAAACCCATTCAGACAGGCGGTGGGCAGTGCACACACCTGACCATGACGCATTGCTGGCTGCCGGCTGGGAAAGGTTTTGACAGGGACCTTACCACTTGAGCTGTCGGCCCTTGGCAGACAAATGCAGGGCCTGAGGCAACTTTGAGTGCCGTCTGCCCGGCAATTTCAGTGCAGTCAGAGACAGAAGCAACCAAACCCTGGCCCTGGCTCCACAAATTTGTCTGTGTATGTGAAGCTAGTTACAGACAGGGCCTGTGCAGTCATGGGCACGGCCGGCAAGCTTTCGTGAGTCATGGGCATGGGCCGCTGTCTGTCCATGGCAGTTCCATGCCAGACACGGCCACGCAGGTGAAGAGCAGCGACTGCACATCTGACAACCGGCTGGGGGTGTCGTTTGAATTGGAGGCCAGCTTGTGGGGTAATTTCTATAATCGTCGTACAGTAGGCCACAGCTGGGGGCCCGACGACTGTTTCATAGAAGATAGCTCATTGATGCTTCACTGGTAAAATCATGCCGAGCACCCAACATCAGCGGCAAGGGCCGATAACGATGTCGGCCAACTTGGCTGAGGTTAGTCCCGTAACAACCGATGGCGCTGTCAGTGGTGCTGAGGATGTCGGCATCCAGGTGTGCTGTAGCAGTGCAAGCTGTAGTGTCATTGCCACTCACCGTACCACCACGCCACAGGCATTGCGGCGCCTGTCAGCCTAGCCAGCACGCAGCCAAGCCACATGGGAGTGATGCCCCCTACCGTGCAAAACTTCAACAATTGCCATTTTAACAACACCTCGCTAAAATAGCCTGCGACATTTATAAGCTGGGCTGAGCAAAATGGCTGAGCACACAGGGCTGGACACAAGGGCTGAGCACAAGGGCTGGGCACAAAGGGCTGAGCACAAGGGCTGGGCACAAAGGGCTGAGCCCACACAGGCCCAGCACACAGGGCCGAGCACATGGGGCCGAGCACACAGGGCTGAGCACAACATGCATACAGAATACATGCTGACAGGGAGAATTTGCAATCACCCCGTCGAGCTGTCACCCTGCAAACCAGCAACTTATCGGCGGGGACCAGGCTGTTGGTGGTCTGTGGTACATAGTTGGCAGGCCATAGTGACTGGCCCATGGCCTCCAGTAAGCGGCTGTGCTCTCGCAAGGCCTGGCATGCAAACCAGCCCAGTGAGCGCAGCTCGCAGCCTGCAAACACACTGGCCAAATTCCTGTGCTCTCGCTGGAGCTCAGGGCAGCTTGCACGGAGATCGGACATGGCTGGGCATGTTGTCAAGATGTGCAACTCATCTTCCACAGCACCAGTGGAGCATAGGCGGCATATTCTTTGCTCCCTGGGTGGACGCACAGGCTTTATAATCCTGTCTGTGCAGACCCTGAGTTCACTGCAACTGATCCTTAGGCAGGCCAGTGCCCGCCTGTGGTTGGCAATCTTGACATGATGCAGGTACGGCTCCAAGCCTTCTTGTAGCTTAATGTCATTGAAGTATCCAGGGACAAGGGTGGGCCCTCGGCTGCTGTAACTAGCCTTGAACTTGCAGACCTCTGCTGCAGCAGCCATGTCCTCAGT
>JAAMXJ010000584.1:0-54047 GCA_019693375.1 Asterochloris erici | reverse complement strand
CAGGGAAGAGGGTCATTGCTGCAGAGGGGACTGCCTCATGCCTGGTGTGCGCACCACTGCGCGCATGCACCTGCACAGGGCACAGGTCAGGAGGACTCTGCCGCCAAGGGTCAAGGTCTGGCATTTGATGGCACCTGTTGTGTGCGCTAGTATGATTATGCCTGCAGGTGTTGCCACTGCGCAGGTTGGCAACATTGCAGAGGGAACCTCCCGACGTCCGGCGTATGCAGCAGTGCAAAGCTCCAGAAGAGGCCAAGCAGACATGCTGCCATGCTTGCATTGCCTTGCCCACCGTCTGTTGTGTTGGCGCGAGGGACAGCTCTGCAAGTTCTGCTTGCAGTTCCTTTAGCTTCCCGTCCTAGGTTGTCCACGGTCTGGTGACTTTGGAACAGCCCACAGGGAGGCAGCTGGCAGCAGACACATGCTCTGTCCTATGAGCTGACTTTGCCTCATGCAGGCTCGTCTGAGGGAGTTGTTGTGGCCCCTAAGGGCAGCAGAGGTGCAGCTAGCGGTGGGACTGGTGGTGGGGCTGCAGCTGGTGGGCAGCCGCGTTCGGGCAAGTCTGCTGCCAGTCTGCTGGACCTGCTGGCGCTGGAGGTCCTGGGTACCAGCACCACACAGGAGTCACGTGCTCTGGCGCACTCCTGCCTGGAGGTGAGCTCTGCAGGGTTGGCCCCACACTCAGGCGGTCTCCTGTGAAAGAGTGATTGTTATGAAGCTTGAGGGTTGACATGCAGCTCTCCTGAATGCTGTGCTGGGGAGGAGACACCCAGAGTGAGCTCTGCAGAGGTTGGCCTGCAATGGCCCCCGGGGCTGCACTCAGCCTACGCCTCTTCTGATTGCTACACTTCAAAAGCATGACCACAAGGTGATTCTGGCAAAAGTTAGCCTTCTCTTGGCGCTGCACTTTGAAGGAGCATCTGCAAAAGTTCTGCCATGCCAGTCCTCCTGGTATTGTCTTTGAGGTGCTGCTGACGATCTGTTGCAGCATTGCGTGTTGAGGCCTAGGCCCAGCGATTGGACCAGCAGTACTGTCCACCATGTAGGGGAGAGGCTGCTGTCTGTTGCAGCATTGCGTGTTGAGGCCTAGGCCCAGCAATTGGACCAGCAGTACTGTTCCACCATGTAGGGGAGAGGCTGCTGTCTGTTGCAGCATTGCGTGTTGAGGCCTAAGCCCAGCGATTGGACCAGCAGTACTGTTCCACCATGTAGGGAAGAGGCTGCTGGCAGTAACTTCTGTGCTGCAGTTCTCTTCTGTTGTTCTCAATGCCACCATGTCAGCTGCGTCTTAGTAGCCGTCACTGGTATATTGACGCTGCTCTTTGCGTTTGCAGATTGTGGCCAAGGCCCAGAGAACCTCCATCTCAGCCCTACTGCAGCCTATGATGACAAAGGAACGGTCAGACAGCCTCCTGAAGCGGCGGCTCATCCCGCTCAAGAGCCTCAACTCACAGATGGGCATCCTGGCGTCGCTGATCTACTGCCTCCAGCAGCAGCCCACGTTGCTGCCGCTGTCGCCGGTGCGTCTCGGGAGCTGCAAATTGCAAGACGCAGTGTGCCCAGAAAGAGCATGTTTCTCCCGCTCCCACTTATGGCGTTTGGGCGGTCAAGTGCAATACACTGCTTGGCAGCAGTGGGTTGGGACACCCTTAACCCTGCAGATGAAGCTCCTGCGATGCTTGCTGCAGTGGCTTGTGCTGCTGCTGCCCCCGCTGTTGCCAGTGGGTCCTGGGTACATTAAGTGGCAAAGTGCGCTCTCCTCTGGAAGGATGCATTGCTGCTGCTCGAATCCATATTTGACATGCGGCGATGCAGATGTTTGTGACACTGACATGCATCAGCAAATTGTATGAAAGCATGCCATGCAGGAAATCGGCATGGTGGCCCTGGATGCTGTGGGCATGTTGGAGGTGGATGAGGCGCGGCTGCAGCAGCTGATCCCCCCGAGCCGGGCCGTCACTCCGGACAGCTTCCTGCGCCTGCGCCTGCTGTGCATGGAGTTCCTGCACACCTGCACCCATTGGGACGCCTTCATGTGAGTCCTGCTGTTTCCTTTGGAGGTGCAGTGGTTGTCAGGCTTGAGCAAAAGTTCCAGATGTCACCTGATGTCCCCACACATACGAGCCGCAGACATGTGGTTGCTCCTTGCCTGAATGCGCTGGGACCCGCCATGCAAGCACCGGGGCCCTGCGATGACTGGTGTTGCCCAGCGCTATTCCTGCACAATGCCTGGCCCTGTTTCCTTCCACTGGTAGGTATGCATTTGTATGCACACAGTTTACCAGCAAGGTGCACATGCCCAGGGTCATTAGTGCCTGTCAGTGAAGCAGTTCAAGCTTCCTGACCAGCGTGGCTGTTTGTAACAGCAACAACGCCTTTGTCTGTTTTGCAGAAACACCCATGTCCTTCTCTTACTGCTGCAGAAATGGCAACATCATGATACGGGAGCCGCCCCAGGGAAGCCTCAGCCTGGAGGAGCTGCGCAAGAAGATCATTGAGCTCCTGTTCAAGCATCTGGTGAGCCCTCCAGTGGCTGATGGGAAGAAGTGTGCCCTCAACAGGTTGGGCCATTCCTCGCAGTGGGCATGCCTGGTATATTGTCAGAACACAGCAGCGTGCCCTGCCTACCAGCCTCTTGGCCTGGCACAGGAGCTTGCTGACTGAGCTACAAGGACTTGTGCTGGACTGTCCACCATACTTGAACATGCAATTGTTTGCAAGGTACATGTGTATTGCCTCCCCTTAGCATGTGCCATCTGGGAGCCATGCACAAGACTCTGCTGGTCTCTGACGCAAGACTGTGCCTGGCATAGTGATGGCAGGCAGTCAACCTGACACAGTGAGGACAGGCAAGCATTGCAACCATTAAAAAGATGGTGCACCTACCCTGTTGCCTTGATGCAATTGCTGCGCGGCCCATCAGCCGTCACCAGGCGTGCCCTGCACTCAGGCTCCCCCCCACTCACCTTGCTGTCTTTCTTGCAGACGCTGCCTGGCAACAATGCCATCACAGAGATGGCTCACAGCGCCCTGGAGCCTGTGGCCAGCGACAACAAGTTGCCCAAAGCTCTGCTGTCAGCCAGTTTGAAGCCCATCCTCGTCCACCTGGCCTACCACAACAAGCTCAAGCTGCCGCTGCTGAAGGGCCTGGGGCGCCTGCTGCAGCTTCTGTCCAGTTGGTTCAACCTGGCTCTAGGTGGGCCTGTATGCCAAGAGATAGGGAACTCTCAGAATGCAGCTGGTGTAAGCTCATAGCGGACATGGCTGCTGGGCAGCTGAGGTGCTATACAGACCGCAGATTTACGGCAACTGAAGGGTAGCATTGTCAGACGTGGCTGTAGGGCCTCAGGGCGCCTGCTGCAGCTGCTGCAACCTTGCCCCAGATGGGAATGGCTGCTGGGCATGGTGGATTGTGTTTTGCAGAGCTGGGCTGGCTCTCATGTGAGGAAATATTCCTGCGGCTGAGGTTTAGGCACCCCATTGCCTGAGCACCTGGCCTCAAATGGGCAGGGCAGCTGTGCTGTGCTGAGTGCGTCAAGTGCAGCCCATCCTTGCTTGGGGCTGCCAGTGCTTGCTTGAGCTGCACCCAGTAAGCACACGCAACCCTTTGTGTGCAGGTGGCTTCTCACAGCATTGCAAAATGGATCACCATTTTGGTGCCTCACCTGCATCATATGATGACCACTAGTCAAAAGTGCTGCCTGCCCCTCCTGTACAGTTGGCTGAGCATTGCTGTCTGCTGCTCCCCGAATGCTGATCAGCTCTGCAGCATGCTGTGCTGAGCATCGGACAAGACGATCTGTTTAGCTGGACCCAAGCATTGGAGCACCAGGCCGGCAAGTGATGACCAGCAATCTGCCCTGCTTGACCTGACGACTCTTTCATTTGGTTTCCACAGGGGACAAGCTGATTGACCACCTGCGCAAGTGGCTGGACCCCAAGCAGCTGCTGGAGACCAAGGCAGAGTGGGAGCGCGGGCAGGAGGCTCAGGTGGCGGCTGCCATCCTGGATCTCTTCCATCTGTTGCCCCCCCAGGCAGCCAAGTTCCTGGAGACCCAGGCGGTGCGTGCTGGGTTGGTCTGGATGTTTGTCCTTAGCCAGAGCTACGGGGACCGCAGTGATCTTTGGTTTGCCTCCTTGATTGCTATGGCGGCCGAACTTTCACAGATCCGGGAAGTAAGTTACTTGATTCGAGTGGTACATGACCAGCTGCTGAGTGAACCTTGATGCTGTACTTGGAAGACTTTGAAGATGCGTCCACAGCTGTACAGCAGCTGACAACAGGGCAGGCCTTGCCCGTTGGAACGCAAGCTGGAGGTGTGCCACGACACAGACATCAGGGCAGGCCTTGCTGAAGCAGTCTGGGCCAGAACTGATACAGAAATGCATGATGCGCCCACAAGAAAGAACAACAGCAGCTGAAGATGCAGACGGGACATGTTTGCAAGCTGCCATGTCCTATGTGGCTGTCAGGGCTCCCACCTGTGAGGCATGCAAGCACCTGACCCCTTCCTTCACTACCCCTGCAGAATTGCTCCAGGCTGGTGTTGCTGACCAGACAACTCGCGGATTGTTGTGCTCAGCCATGTGCTGGCACCCTTTGTGCTGATTTGCCCATGACCATCTCCGCAGGACCGCCCTGGGCTGGTGGTGCTGACCATTGAGCTGGAGACTGCGCTGAGCCAGATGCTGGGCAGCTACAGCCCCAGCAAGATGTGGTCCCCGTACCGTGCGCCTCTGGCTCGCTTCCTCTGCAAGTACACCAGCGAGGTGAGACATTGATGGGGCATCTGATAGCTGTGAGGAGCCGTTGCCACTCACGAAATGCTGCTGCCATGCCCAATCACCGCAGCATCGGTACAGAGCCATGAGACATTGCTCAGGCGTCTGCTGGGTGCTGACAGCCAGACAAGGGGCTGCCCTGCCTTGCTGCTGCTGCTACTGCCCATCAAGCTCAAGGATGGTCACAGCTGCTGGTGCAATGGCTTACCAACATCAAGCAGTGTAGCTGCACGCAGCTAAGCTTACGTCTTTAGGCAATGTTGCAGCTTCTGCAATGCTGGAGGCAAGGTGGGCTGTAGCACCTGTATGGGTTTCAGCCAACCCCTCTATGGCAGTCTGATGATGACATGACGTGAGGGACGCAGCATAGCACTGCCAGTGAAAGGGAGGCAAGCTGATGACTTGTTGCTTACCATGGACGCCACCGCTTGCCAAACTCAGTTACCTTCAGGTTGCCAGCTTCCTGCAATTTCTGCCTGCCAATGACTCCGTAGACTGGCTGTTCATCCCAAAGTACGCCTCCTGCTATCTGCAGGCTGGGCCGAGCCCAATGTAGCCGGCCGGCCTGCGCAATGCTCCTGCCAAATGGAGTCCTTTGGCAACCTGCAGGCTGTGCACTACTTCATGGAGCCGGCGCGCCTGCAGAACGCGAGCTACTTCTGGCGCCTGCTGGATATCATCAAGGCCCCCGAGGGCAGGGAGCTGCTGGACCAGCTGACGCAGTCTGTGGACCTGATCGTGCGGGTGTTCACCCACCAGCCAGACCCCTCACAGGAGAAGCTGGTCAAGGTGGGTGCCCACAGAGGGCTTCGCTTATGCTGCTGTGCATGACAGGCTGATGGTGCAGTTGTTCGTTCACCACCCAGACGCTGCCTGTAGAGCTTTGCTGCCGTGCCATGAGGGTGCATGTGCTGCCTCACCACCCAGACTGTGCCGAGAAAACTTTTCCTGTGACAGCAGCCACCCTGTGGCTCATAGAGACCCACGCAGACATGCCTTCACCTGTCAACTCGCATTTCCGCATCAGTCAGGCTTTATGGCCTCAGCTTTTGTTGGCTCCCTTCAGATCTGGCGGTGGGCAACACCTGCAAACACTGTCTGACTTTTGAAAGTTGCTCAATTGGTGGTGTGTGGCTGCAGCACCAGGAGCAGGCGCAGTTTCATGCGATCCACCTGGTTCGCGTGATGATCAAGCTCCGGCCAGACTGGTTGCCCATGCAGTTGCTGGAGGTGTTGAGGGCACGGTGGGGAAGCCAGCAGCGCTTCAGAAGGTGGGTCTGGAATGGGGATTGAGCCGGCCAAGCAGCCATTGTGCCATTGCATGCATCACCTGGCCCCCTTGTGTGCTTGGACATGCCAAAAGCAGCCACACAGCCTCCTGCTTGTCGTGATAATGAGCAAGCTGTCTCAGCTGCCAGCAAGTGGCCTTGGGGAAGCCTGCCATGTGTAAACTGCAGCCCAATGGGCTGACAGCTTAAGATTCACACCCCATCTGAAGGCCTGATGCTTGTTCCGAGCAATGCCCATCAGGCTATGAGAGGCACACACGGTTGCAGCAAGCTGCAGGCCCAAATGCCCTGTGTTACCACCAGTTTCCCTGCCTCAGCCTTGAGGCACAGGTCTTGCATCCTGTGCTTTGCTACTCAGGATGCAAGACCTGTGCCTCAAGGCTGAGGCAGGGAGACCCACCAACTGCCCACAGGCAGGCCCTCTCCCTTTCTGTTGTCCTCACAACCCCCAGGCCAGCAAGAGCCTGCAGTGCCACAAGCATCTGGCGGGCTCGCATCTGGCGGGCTCTCTCCCCTGCAGCAGGCTGCAGATTGCAGGTTCAAGTCTTGTGCAACATCTTCAAATTGCTTGCCTCCTGTCCCGCTCACAGGCTGCAGAATGAGGAGCACCTGCACCGCCATGAGCTGCTCGAGTCCCGGCGTATTGCGCGGTGCATCTGCGCCTTCGTCCAGCGTCACCACGGCCTGATTGGCCCCCTCTTTGAGCTGCTCAGCATCTTCAGCTACAAGTCACGGGTGGACTACACATTCCTGAAGGTCTTCTTTGTGGATGTGGTGGCTGAGCAGTTCACGGTGGAGGAGAAGCACGCAGTGAGTGGCAGTCTCAAAGGGCAGGCATAGTCGCATCTGATCAGGGCTAGAAGCGCAGCTGTCTGCCGAGTCAAATTCAAGCATGCATTGAGTGCCTAGGGATTTGCAGGCTGTGCAGCAGATGTGCATCATGACCTGTCATGAGTCTTGACAGGGTGTTAGAGTCAGGCTGCCCATCTTCGTATCCCCTGCAGGGTCAGCGCTTTGTCATGGTCGTTTTGGCTGCCCCAGCAATCACTCATCACTGCCAGCCCATCTGCGTCCCAGCCTTTGCACATGCTTGGGTCTAAGACACATTCATGGGGCAGAAGCCACTGTCACTATGTGGCCTTGCTGCAGCAGCATCCTCCCTCATCTGCCTGCCTGCCTGTGCAGATCATGATGTACTTCGTGGGCCTCTTTCAGCAGCACAATGCAGCCACCACTGCAACCCCCGAGCAGCATGCGGCGCGGGAGGACACCTTTGTCCACGCCATCAGGCTGCTGATCATGCCCCTGTTGGAGCGCTCCTTTGAGAAGGGCCAGCGGGACTGGTTGGACCAGGAGCTGCTCTCTGTGGTCATGAAGGACATGTTCGACCCGCCAGACGAGGTGGCAGGTAGGTCAGGCTTGCTCTGCATGGAATGGCTAGACAGGGCATGACCAAGTGCTTCCTCAGGAGCACTCCAAGTGCTGCAGCAGACCCTATGGCTCCCACACCACTGCAGCGGGCGGGGCATCTCTCACATCATCCTGCCTCTGCATGCAGCCCGTCACGGAGACCCCCTGAAGATGGAGCTGCTGCAGCTGGCTACGCTGCTCATCAAGCAGGTAGGAGCGCTTTCACAAACCAGGAGACTGTGCTGTTGCGCTGCTGTCATACATTGTGTCTGAGTGATGAAGGATGATTTCTTACATCACTTTTGAAACCCCTGCCACCCTTGAGGTGCTGCAAGCAAGCATCATGCACCTCCTGCCTCCCGCTCCGGCGCTGCAACCAATGATGAGTGCGCTGGCTGTTTCCTTTGCTCAGTCTGTGATTGCTGCATATGCAGGTGCCCCAGCAGCTGTCCTCCTACCGCAAGGAGCTCATCAAGTCGGGCTGGAACCACCTGAAGCGGGACGACAGTGCCTGTCGCTTCTATGCCTTCCTGAATGTGTGCCACTTCCTCAGTGTCTTTGTGGCGCCCGAGAAGATCACGCTCCAGGTAGGATGCGCCCTGTGGGCTCCTGCTTGAGTGTCTTGGTGGTCTGTGTAAAAAGCAACTCCAATAGAGAGTGCTGGGGGCCGCTGGTGCTGGTGAAGTTCCAGGTTCCAGGTCAGTCCAGTCTGGCAGCTGCTTGGCTGTCAGACAGGTCAGCCGCCCTGGACGTGTGCCAATGGCGGCCAACGAGGTCACTCTGCTGATCAGCATCACTGAATGGCTCAACGCTGTTGCCTCCATGGTATCTGAGAGCGGAAATGATCAAGTTCCGTACTGACACTGGCAGGATGCACGCTGAGGCTTGCAGCCATGGAACTGATGAGCATGCTGCTGAGGGCTGCAGATGGGTGTGTCAATGGCAAGCTCCCTATGAGTTGCTGCGCCTCCCCAGGATGACTGCTGCTGCAGGTGTTTGTGGCACTCCTGCGAGCGTGCCAGCCAGATGGGCGGCGCACGCTGGTGCGTCAGGCACTGGATGTGTTGACGCCAGCTCTGGTCAAGCGCCTGCCCATGACACCAGAGCACAAGTACCCCATCTGGATCCGCTACACCAAGCGGGTAAGTCGTCTGGGGGTTTAGGTGCTGCTCAAGACGCCTGATCACAGGCGCCCTTTTGAAACCCTTGCGTTGAGGCTGGTGCCCATAGCTGTCGATGCAGCAGCTTTGGCTTGTCTGCTGGTGCAATGTCTGGCCTGGAACATTTGTTGTCTCCCTCTGAGTGTCTTGCGCTGCAAGATTAAACAGGCAATCCACTATATCAACCTTCTGGTCCCGGCCATGTTCAGAAGCAGTGCAGCGCTGCTCCATCCCAGCCTGTGCGGTGCAGGTGCTGCTGGACGAGGGGCACTCCATGACCCACATGGTGCATATCTGGCAGCTCATAGTGCGCCATGCAGACCTGTTCTACGCTTCCAGGTAAGGAAGTCTGACAGCTTCTTTGGCGCAGCTTCATTGTGTCTGTCAGGGGCCAACCATCACAGCATGATGTTCCACCCATCTGCCAGCTCAGAGTGAGCCAGACCTATGCCATGCCTCACTGAGAGGGCTTCTGTCAGGCATAGCGCAGACGGGCCACTTCTAAGAATCAGAGGCTGCCTGCAAATCACTGACATGCTCAGGCCTTCAATTCAATGCCCGTCACCCACTGGGGCTGTCTGTAACAATTGGCATGAGCCCTGCAGCACACGCTTGCTCACTAAGCCGCTCTGCAGCGACGTGCAGCTCAGGCTGCTGCATCTTGTTCAAGTCGGCAGCCCTCATGACTCTGCCTTGCAGAAATCAGTTTGTACCCCAGATGGTCAACTCTCTGACCAAGCTCGGGCTGCCCCAGACCAGCGTGCTGGAGAACCGCAGGCTGGCAATCGACCTGACCAAGCTGATTGTGCGGTGGGAGAAGCGGCGCATGCAGCAGCACCAGCACCAGCCAGCAGAGCAGGTTGCCACTGGCGCCAGCGCTGCTGCGGCTGCTGAGGTGAGGCGCGCTGCCAGCGCTGGAGTTCAGCAAGCTGTCAAACTATGAGGTGCAAGACACTGCTTTGGCAGCCTTGCTGCCAGCGTTGCTTGCATCAGCCGGCAGACCAGGGGAGTACTGGTACCAGCAGTGTGCCTGCTCAGAAGTGAGCTGCTGGGTTGATTGAACAGAGCAGGCAGGCGCAACCTGTGGCCAACAAGTTGCCCTGCTGCTTCCCTGTACCTTCCGGTACAGGTCCGGGCCTTGCCACCTGCATCAGGGGTAGTCCAAGGCTGCTTGGTTCATGTGTGGATACATTTTGCTTATGCCTGTCTGATAGCTGCAGTGTGCACATTTGCACTGCTGCCTGCAGGGGCAGTCCATGGCTGACCAGTCGCCGCGCAAGCGTCATGCTGAGACTGAGGACGCCAAGATGGAGGAGTCTGACCCTGCAGCAGAGCCGCCGCTGAAAAGAGTGAGCTGCATTGACATGCCGGCTTGTCTTGAAGACTGCAGAGGCCAAGCAGCTGCCATCACACTTGCATCAGCTATGATGCTGGTGTCAAGCATTGTTCACCCCTATGTCCAGCACTCACGTGCTTGGTGCTGCCTGCTGCTGTGCAAGCATGTGCAGGGGCAAAGGGTCTGCCGGCACAAAGCCTTGACTGATTCCACTGCCACCTGGGATCCAGTACTTGTAGACTGCACTGCACAAGCCACATGCCCGCCCTTGACAACCCTTGGCACACCTGCCATGTCCAATTCACTAAGCTCACTCGCCTACAGCTGCGCACGACTGTCTCGGGGGACAGCAGTGCTCTGCCAGCGGACGGTGCAGCAGGGAGGGGTGATGCCCAGGCCGAGGAACAGGCCCTGATGGTGGAACCATCCCAAAGCCTGGACCAGGCAGCACAGCAGACGGCACGGGAGATGGGGGCGGCTGAGCCTGCTGGCTTGCTGGGCAGGTGGGGCGCTGCCTGAATGCATATTGAGCAGGCAGCGGTGGACAGTTGTGATAAGCAGGGGGGGTGCTCTTGCAGGCCTGACACATGTTTGGGCAGGCAGGGAAAAGCAGTTGTGCTGGGCAGGTAGGACAATCCTTGACGCATGTATGCATTCCGAGCAAGCAGCACAAGGCAGGTGTGCTTGGCAGGTGGGGCGCTGTTGCAGGTCTGACCACATGGTGATGAGGTCAAGAGAAACACTTGGGTGCAGATCAGGTAAAGACTTTGTTGGTAAGCGCTTCTGCAGCGACCTATGTGTGCAGTCTGCTGATGCTAGGCTGCAGTCATTTGTTGGCAGTGCAGGAAGCTGCATTGCGGTGGCTTTAGAGTAGCCCATGGAAGGTGTAGCCGGCTCAGGAGTAGATTGACTGAGGCATGACAAGCTGCCTGCCTGCAGGGCTTTGGACGACGACTTCGCCCCCACGCAGCCCATGCAGGAGATGATCGTCAACTTCCTGCTGCGCATGTGCTTTGTGCTGGGGGAGTCAAAGGAGAAGGACCTCCAGGTGGGGCTGCCGTGCTGCTCAGAGATGCACGGTGCAGTGGAACACGCAGCCAGCCTGCCTCTGCTCAAGCCATCGAGCATTGAGACCTCAGCACATGCTGTATCTGTTGCAGGACAGCAGTCAGACACAAATCGCTGCTCATTTGTGCTTGCTACAGCCACATCAACTAAGGACCCTCTGGCATGTCTGTCACAGCCTTTCCTCCGGCAGACCTGTCTGTGCTATCTAGCGTGGGAGTCTTGTGGTGCAGGCCCTGCAGAAGCACGCCATGTTTGTGCTGACGGACGCCCTCCAGATATGGCCAGGGGCCTGCATCAAGATGAACTATGTTCCCAAGCTGCTCCA
Source organism: Asterochloris erici (assembly GCA_019693375.1). Lineage (NCBI taxonomy): Eukaryota > Viridiplantae > Chlorophyta > Trebouxiophyceae > Trebouxiales > Trebouxiaceae > Asterochloris > Asterochloris erici. Next base: position 42,677 of record JAAMXJ010000584.1, on the reverse strand, counting down.
GGCCAACACACAGCTGCAGTTGGACCCGCCCCCAGCCCTTGTCACAGGTTTGGACATTCTGCAGCGTGTCATGGAGGTCCAGCCACAGAAGGCCATCCAGGTGCGTCCATGTTAGACCGCAGCGGAGGGCTTTCAAAAGTGGGCCCCGCTGTGATGCCTTGCCCTGCTTGCGGAATGTGGGAGCTGTCTCTGGTGATGTCCCCCTGCCTGGAGCAGCTGTTACTGGGCAGCTGTAGCCTGGCCCTCGTCCCGTGCATGTCCGCCAATTGCGGGTTCAGGGCTAGGTCCTGGCTGCTGCACCATCAGTAAGGGGTGTAGCCCTGGACATGCAGTGGGTCCCCCTCATACAGCAAGACGCGTTTTGCTTGTACAGCAGCAAGCCTCTGACTTGCTTGTGCACTGTTCACCATCCAACAAGACTAGCCAGTAAATGAATATCGGTATGTTGTGCTGCAGGAGGCGGCTGCTGAACTGGCTATGCTGGTGGAGCCAGTGTTCTCTAGCAAGCACGAGCCTGTGGTGCTGCAGCTCTGCGACGTCCTGGTCAAGCTGTACACGGCGTACCCTGTGCAGAATGGCCAGGATCAGAATGCCAGGGTGAGTGGGGAGGTTCTTGCTGGGGACGCTGTGAGCTGGCTGCAGGCCCAAGTCCATGCCTTTAGTAGGTGGCTAGTCGAGTGTGGCAGCTGTGGGCGACTCCATGCCGGCCAGGGTCAGGAGCGTACTCAAGACCTGTGTTGTGTGTGGGGCAGATCATAAGGCTGCACAAAGTGCTGAAGCCCTGCTGGCTCCAGCTTGCTGTGTTGCGTGGCAGAGCCAATGGCACATGGTGGGTCATATCACGCCAGGCAGAGTCTGATTGCGAGCGGCTCCACTACGTCACGGAGAATGTGCATCGGTGATGGCTCTTGTGCCATGCAGCTACAAAGTGTTTGCGTCTCCAGCTGCAGAGAGATTGTTTCATGCAACAAATGAAGGCGGTGTCATTTATGCAGATCAATAGGGGTCTGGTGCTTGCACAGGTGGCGCATTGATCCAACAAGCATGCAACCCCCAGATGTTCAGCCACACTCCCGCCTGATCTCATGTGAATGCAAAGCTGCCAGGTACTGCGCTTCCAGAACGCTGAGGCGCTGCTGTGTGGACCTGTGCAGGGCATCCAGGCCAAGGTGCAGGAGCTCATCACACACTGGCTGGTGGCAGCTTCAGATGCCAGCCAGCCCATGATGCCAATAACCCTTCTGGGAGTCTGCTGCTCCCTGCACATCCTCCAGGTGAGGAATCCCTTCTCTGTCTCCCTGATGGTCATTTTGGACGGGGTCTGCCAGTCAGGGCAGCAAGTTGACCCTACACATCATCTGTGTGTGTGCTGTCTCCTGTGCTGGGTTCTGCCAGCCACTGCCAAGCCCTGGGAGAGTGCTGCTTGCTGCACGTTGATCAGGTGAGGCGCACACGACTTTGGTTGACCTTTGCTGTGCAGGCGCTGGAGAAAGTGACCCCCGATTATGTGCACAAATTTGTGCCCCAGATCGTGCGCTTCCTGCATCGGGTCACCAAGGACCAGACGCAGAGCCCCAACCAGCAGCCTGTGCTGGCGGGGCCTCAGCGCGGCAGGCAGGAGGCAGAACCAAAGTGAGTTGTGCATCAATGGCATCCCTGGGGTGTCTGGTCACTGGATGCACTCCTATGCAGGCTCAGCGGGGCAGGCTGGAGACTGCAGGCAAACAAGTTTCCTGCATGGATTGTGTGCCCATCTGCTTGCACGTGAGCAACTGCTCAAGCGTCATGTGCAGCGCTGGACGCAGAGCCGCAGCCAGCAGCCTGTGCTGAAGCGGACTTCACTGCAATGGGCAGGTGGCGGGTGACTGAAGTATGTTGCCAACACTGCAATGTGCCACATCATTGTGTGTTAGGCTTCTTGTGCCTCAACAAATCAGCTCCTGCCCTGCAGAGGGGACGCGCCTGAGCCAGAGTACCGCAGCATTGTCTGGGCCACTGCAGCCGCCCTGCGCCTGGCTGGGCGCCGCGTGCTGACCAACATGGAGACCAAGAAGATGCTCCTGCAGTCCCTGGTCGCGCTTATGAGCACGCCCCACGCAAAGCACACCGACCCCGCTCTACTGCTGGAGTATCTAGTGCTGGTCAGAACTTGGCTCCTGGAGCCCCAAGGCGGAGGTGAGCCCGCTGCGCTTCCCACAAATCTTCATCCAGCAGGATGAGAGTGTGCAGGGTTCTGAGCTTGTGGGGTTGTTGGCAACAGGTGAGCCTTGCTCCTGCCTCACCATGGGGTGCAGCTGCCCAACAGCTTTGGGTGCTGGTGGCATGGTTCCTGTGCAACACCTGTGCTCTCTGGCAGACAGACTGCTGCAGGAAGTGGCATTGGTGCTGCAGATACTGTTTGCCGGTGCTTGTTGACTCGACCTAAGAGCCCTTGACTCTGTGCAAAATCTGGCATGCCCTTGAGCACAGCGCTGCTGTAGTTCCAAAAGCTCTGCTCTCTCCCATTCCGCAGTCTGGCCATTGGTGGGCTGTCCTGTATGGGGTTAAGAAGTGCTGCTGGATTGAACAAATAACAACAATGTCATAAATGAGTGACAAGAAGGAAGGTCAATTCTCTCTCTGTGTGCCTGCTGCTGTGCAGCAGCAGCCCTCTCCGCCAAAGAGAGAATGGTTGTTTGCAGCGCGTTGCCCACCACTGGGCCCTTGGCTCTGCCACAGTTCCGTCCCAGCGGCCGCACATAGCATCACACCCTTCTAGCCTCTACCTATGTGTCTGTGCAGTGGCTGCTCTTTCGGAGAAGGAGGCAGTGGTCTTTATGCAGCGCCTGGCCCACTTGGAGAACAATGGTGTCGTCACAGGGTCCATCCGCCATCGCTGGCAGAGCACCTTTTTGGAGTTGCTGTACACCATGTGCACCACCGTGCAGGCGCCCTTTGTGAGTCACTCGATGGTTGCACAGGTGTCCCAGATCCACTTTCGGATTTGAGTGCTGTCTGGCATGCTGTGTGTGGATACTCAATGTGCATCATTGTGGTTGCCAGCTTGCTTGTTGTAGTCCTGCTTAATGTCAGGCACCTCACCAGCATTGCTGCCAGCCTCTCTGGCAAGTAGCATGAGCTGCTGTACCAGGCAGTTCTCTCTGCTGGCTCATCCTATGCTTTCCACATGTCGTGTTGTCTGGATTGGATTGCTGCAGGCCAGACTCGACATTTGTGCACACCACCAGCATGGTCAGACAGGGTTGGCTTATGCATTGCATCTGTGGTGCAGAGTGAGCAGCTGCGGGTGGACATCTGGGAGAGAGTGGAGCGCCAGCTGGGCATCGGCCTGCGGTCCTCCGACCCAGAGTTGCGCGCCAAGTTCTTCAAGCTGTACAATGGCCACGTGGAGCCAACCCTGTTTGAGCGCCTCAAGTTCATTGTGTGCGTCCAGTCCTGGGAGGAGATGGCCGGCACCTTCTGGCTGAAACAGGGCCTGGTGAGTCAAATGAGATTGCTGACTCTGCAAGAGGGTTCAGTGGGAGGCTTCTGAGGTATGTCTGGCTAGCTAGGACATGGTAAGGCACGTCAGCTGTGCATGGGCGCAAGATGATGCACAAAGCTTTACGCTGGGATGCTGTGGCTGCAGCAATGGTTTGGCTGACAGGGCAGGCTCTCAGGTCTGAGGCTTGAGCGAGGCATCTTTTAGCTGGATCAGGGCATGGTGAGGTGCTGAGCTGTGCCTGGTTGTGCTCAGATACTTGTGGGATGAGGGCCTCCTTGAATGGCTGCCTTGCACTGGACCCTGCTGCAGCCAGCAGACGGCCATGTTGTTGGCAACAAGAACTCTTTGCACATCCTGCAGGAGACTCTTTGGTCAAAAGCGCTGGTGGTAGTCATGCCTGACATCAGTTGCGGTGCAGCTTATCCATTGGGCTCCTCCTGCAGGGCCTGCTGTTGGAGGAGGAGCTGCTCAATCAAACAGCATCATGCAGACCTGCTCTCTGTGCGCCCTTGCAGGACCTTCTGCTGGCCATCCTGATAGAGAAGGAGCCCATCAAGCTGGCCCCCAGCTCCTCCCAGATCCCCCCTCTACTCAACCACACCAAGCAGAACATCTTCAATGTGCGTGCGCAGCAGGAGGCACAGCGTGCTCAGGTGATCCCGCCAGAGCGGCCCCCTTTCTCAAATTTGATGTTCCAATACTCTGGATGGCGGCAGCTTGCTGGAGGCTGTTGACGGCTGCAGGGATAGGATGAGGCAACTGCCCAAGGCCACCACAGCTGACGTGCTCAGTTGCACAGCCAAGGCAGGCTGCTCACTGCTGGCAGAGGCTGCACAACAGGTTCATGCATGACAGTGCGCCTTCCTTTCTGGTCACCGGCTGCATGGCATGTCCTCTTGAAGAGCAGCAGCCTTCTTCAAGTGCTGAGAGGCCCAGGATGCACCGAGCCAGCCCATTTGCTGCTAAGCATGTCGCTGCGAGCTGGGTTTGTGACAGCCTCTGAACAGCATGCCCACCCAGCCTCCGGATGTGCTCTCCCTCCTGTCACTGGCTGTGAGATGATGCAGGCATGCACTGGTACTGCAGGCTGAGGCAGTGTTGGCCCGCCGGGAGTTTCAGCTGGCGATGCAGGTGCAGGGGCAGGCGCAGCAGATGGCGCTGCAGCAGGGGCAGCCGGGACAGGGGCTGCAGGGGCCTGCGCTGATGACGCAGTACAGCCAGCAGCTGCAGGTGGGTGCCTGTGATGTGTCAGCAGCCTGCTATCAGGGTGTCTCTTGCCAGCGTATGCCCTCATGATGCATCACGGGAACTGCACCTGCCATCTCAATGCTAGGCACATGTATGCTGCTGCTGGTGCTTTGTGGGTGCTCCTTGTCTGGTACTGATGACCTGTTGGGCATTCCTTCATACCTGAGGCTGTTCAGGAGGTGTAGCAGGTCCTTCGCTGCAACTATACAGGTGAAGGTGCAGCTGCTGACTTGGCCAAACCCTCACTCCTGAGCCAACTCTTGCCCTGGTGCAGGTGATGAAGCAGCAGCTGGCGGCGCTCAACCAGCAGGCGCAGGCGCATGCAGGGCAGCCCATGGCGGCTCAGTATCATGTACAAGCGCAGTTCGTCGCCCAGCAGGTGCCCTGTCTCTCCTGCATGTCTGGCTTGTCCTCTGGGTCTGCATTGCAGACCAGTCGTCCATGCCTGGCCTGTACTTCCTGCCATGCACTTCCTGCTGCCCTACAGCTCAAGTGCAGCCCTGCACCTCTTGCCAGTCTGAGCTTTCTGCCTGACAGCTAATTGACTGACACTTCGTGCCCAACCTGTATGTTCACCAGCATTTGGCTGAGTCGGCCCGCAGCCAACATGACCAAGCTTTCGTGGCCTGCAGGTGCAGCGCCTGACGACTGCCATGGTGGCGCTGCACCAGTCCACCCAGCAGGGGGGCCAGCAGCAACAGCTAGCTGCGCCGCAGCAGCCTGGGCAGCAGCGGCCAGGATCAGCCCCTGCAGGGTCCTCAGGGATGCCAGCAGGGCAGCTGCAGGTCCAACCTCACCAGGTGGGCTGCTTGGTTCGACCAGTGACACCACTGAACGAGGAGTACCTCACCTTGTCCATGGGGCGGCTGCAGCAGCAGCCTGGCTTGGTCTCTCGCAAACTTCACGCAGCACCTTGACTGCATCATCTGCTTGGCCTGCAGCCTACGCAGCAGCCCGACGTCAAGCAGGAGCCTGGCTCCAACGGGGACGTGGTGGCACGCCAGGCGCCTGCAGGCTCCATGCCCTTGGCTGGCAGCCAGGATCGCAGCAGGCAGCCATCCCCTAGCCAAGGCCCCGGCAGGCAACCCTCTCCCAGTCACACTCCTGGCAGGCAGCCCTCCCCAGGCCAAGGCCCTGGGAGGCAGCCCTCGCCAGGCGGGCAGCGCCCACCTGGGCCCCAGGGGGCGGCTGCTGGGCCCTCGGGCAGCACGCTGCCGTCTGCAGCAGCCCATGGAGCAGCCGCCACACCTCTGCTACGGCAGTCTGCCTCTCCGCAGGCCGAGCAGAGGCCGGCGGCTCCATCTGCTGCCGCCACGCCCGGCACGCAGCCAGCCAACGCTGGAACTCCTGTCAAGGTTGGCCTAAGAGTTCTGAGCTTTCCCCATCTGACCTAACTCCACAGATGTCAATAAACTGCTGCATCCCGGCTTGGACGCCTGTCAAGGCTGGCTCAAGAGACCCACACTTTGTCTTCCTGGCTCCGATGAGGAGCAATTGCTGCATCCTGCCGGCTCTCAGCGCCCCGGCCTCTGCTTCCCTGCTTTGACCTTGTCGCCCTTTGTGACCTGCTCTGTTGTGGATCACACCGTGAGCTGCGCACCCTGCAATGTGCACCGGTCGCGACTGCAGGCCGAGACGCCGACTGTGGAGGAGGGCGGGCCAGAGAGGGTTGTCACACAGGGCCTGTCTGTACCAGAGCCTGTGGCGGCCATGCTACGCGAGCACGCCGCCTTTCTGCAGGAGCAAGGTCAGCCTGGCCTCCCAACTTGTTGGCCGGCGCCACTTCTCTTGTGCGGCAACCACTCTGGCGACCTGCGGCCTTCCCCATGCAAAGCAATCAGCCACACTGGCAGCCACTGGGCACAAGCCCTAAGATGCAGAGCGGCCCAAGCATGCTGCGGGCAGCTGCTGGGCATGCAGACAGCAATAACTTTGCTGAAAAACGACACCTGCTGCAGCCAATTGGGGTTTGTGGCTATCTGTGGCTGGTGTCCAAACTGTGTTGCCAGCCTTGCTGCACAGGGTGGCTGGCCTTGTGCACAACAGGACCCACCTTGACTTGCAGAACTCAGATTTTGCCTGACAGTCCTGTGCCCGCGCTGTCTGCAGGGCAACTGCAGGTGGCTGACCTCGTGTGCTCCCTGCGGGAGGTGGCCCACTCAGATGCCTATCTTGCCCACCACCTGTGGGTGCTGGTGTTCCCCATTGTGTGGGCCACCCTCAGTGAGAAGAAGGAGCAGCAGGTGCCTTTTGCAACATCGAGCTCATCTTCTAGTTCATCAACCCCTTGTTCAGCATTTGGCATACACCTCAGCTTGCTTGAGCACCGCAAAGTGAGCACTTTCATGCTGCTGCCTGAATGTTGCACCCCAAGGCCAGCCTGCTGCTCCATGTGCAGTCGCCGTCATGGGACCCCTTCTGAATAGAGGCCTGTGCATGCCAAGCTCAGCTGAAGTGTGCTGCATCGGATGTCTGTGGCAGAGCACATTGCAGCTGAACACTACGGACACAGGCTGTTGCCAAAGCAAGAGCTCTGCTGACCGCCTGGCTGTCTGGCAGTCATGGTCCTTGTCATTTATCTGTGGCCTTCAATGGGTCCTGCAGGAGCTGTCAGACTCTCGTACCCAGCAAGACAGCAGCTGTCAGTGCTGCAGACTCATCATGTGCAGCCGCCTACACCACACAATACCATGCTGTGCCTGCCTGTTCTGTCTTGGCGCCAGCTGCAGCCCCTTGTCTGCGGCAGCTGAGCAGCCTCCCTTGTGCAGGTGGCTTTGGCCAAGCCCATCATCACGCTTCTCTCCAAAGAGTATCACGCCCGCCAGATGCACCAGCGCCCTAATGTGGTACAGGTGGGTGCTTGTCTGCATAGCAGCATTCATGAGCAGTGTGACTTGTAGGCAGTAGTCAGGGCCTGGGCAGGAGAACACATCTTAGGCTGTGCACTGCTCGTGCTGCCTACTGCCCTGGCCAACTACATGACCTTCACTCCTTTGACTTGGAGGCAGCCTTGATGTCGTGCACAATCGCTGCGCTGCAGGCCCTGCTGGAGGGGATCAGCCTGAGCCAGCCCCAGCCAAAGATCCCGTCTGAGCTGATCAAGTTCCTGGGGAAGACCTTCAATGCGTGGCACATGGCCATTCCCCTGCTGGAGTCGCATGTCATGCTCTTTCCTCAGGTGGGCTCTACCAGGCTGCAAGCCACGTATCCCATTAGCTATGTCTGCCAGCATTACTGCTTGATGATGGGCAGAAGCGCCCTACCTGTGCACATTGAGCACCGCTTGCGAGCAGTCAGCCCTGTCAGTGTGAGGGTCTTCAGCTATACTGCTCAGGCTGCAGCCCTATTCAGGTATCTGTCTGTTGTATGCACCCCAGAGAATCTAGCACGTCTGCCCCATGAGGTAGCTGCCATTGTCCTTCAGCTCTGGGTGTCCTTTGTCTGGCCACCCGCATGCCAGGGAGACAGCAGTTTGGCACCCACGAGAGCTACGCAGGGGCATCTGTCTAGAAAGAAACCATTCTTTTTGGCCAGTGAAGCTAAAGCCCAATTGCCTGTCTGCAGGAGACGCGGTGCTTTGATGCCCTGGCAGAGCTGTACAGTGCCCTGTCAGAGGAGGACGTCCTGTTTGGGCTGTGGAAGCGGCGCTGCGGGAATGAGGAGACCCGCTCAGCCCTGAGCATGATGCAGCATGGGAACCTTGAGCAGGGGCAGGAAATGTTTGAAACCTGCATCCAGAAGGCCGCGCAGGGGCAAGGTGAGGTGTTGGGACACTGCCTTCTCACAATAGATCGGTCGCCCTCCTGCAGCCGACATGTGATGCTATAATCCTGGTGCTGTCTGCATGGCCTTGCACCCCATCCTCACAGCATCACTAGCACCAATTAGGGCTCGCGCTGTGCACATGCGCCATCACTCACCTTGACTTCGCTGCCTGATGCACTTTGCATCAACACCACCAAGAGCACACAGGAGTTTTGCTTCTTTGTGCCGCCCATATGCACTTTCACTCAATCAAATTCCCTGCCTCCTGCAGCGGGCCCCAACACCACCAAGAACGAGCAGTGCTTGTGGCAGGATCAGTATCTGAAGTGTGCTGAGGAGCTGGCACAGTGGGAGACCATTGATGAGTTCTCGCGCAGCACTGAGAACATGGTGGTGTTCATGGAGTCGGCCTGGAAACGTGCAGACTGGGCCACCATCAAGGACACTGTCATTCCCCGCACAGTGGTAAGCCTGACGCCGCCAGTCAATGTTGTCATGTGGACAAGCCAGTCCTGGTTGCAGGGCAGGCCACGCTTGCCACAGCTGGCCTTTGGGAGTGCAGCAAGCTATGGTTACAGTGCTGAGCTCTGTTTGTGGTTACCATTTGGCAAAAGACTGGTCTACCGGCCTGCCACCCTCTGCTCAGGGGCGACTCAAAACAAGTGTGCATCTGCAGGCTGCTTCAAATGCCCAGCACTGCCCCTGATAAGGGAGTTGAGTTGTCTGAACTCATCTGTGGGGCCTCTGACTGCCTGCCTCACTATGAGCACTGACACTCAGCTTCTGAGAGCCGTCCAGGCACCAAGTCTATAGCTGACTCCCTGATTGGCAGTCTTGCTTTGTACAGCTGTTGCTGGCTAACTGCCTTGCATGCGCCACTGCATGCATGCAAAGTCGACAGCCCTGCCTGTCTGCAGATTGAGGACACCCCACGCGTGGCCACCATCAAGGCGTACACCATGCTGCACGAGGGGGATGTGGGCAATGCTGACCTCTTCATGCAGCAGGCCATCAACCTCACACTCCAGAAGTGAGGCCTGCAGCACTTGCGCTTGCCCAGGCTGCACCAGCTGAGGCACAGTGCATACAGCTTTCCATCATCCGTTCATGTGAAAGTGCTGCAGCAACCTTGCTGTCCCTGAGCAGCGCTTGAGCAGGCCAGCCAGCCCCTACCCTGTGGGGCATGTGCTGGTGATCACAGTCTAGCTCATATGCAGCTAGTTGTTACGTCCAATGAGCGATGAAGGGCGTTCAGAATGCGAAGTGAGGGCGATGCCAAAAGCGAGGCTTGAAACAGCAAGCAGAGCATAGGACCCCGTCACAAGGGGACCTGCAGGAGTGGTCGGTGATTGGAGAGGAGGGCATAGTGCCCAAGCTGGCTGGCTTTCAGCATCAGCTCTCTGAGGCACCCCTGACCTGTGCCATTGCCCTCACAGGTGGTGAGCCCTACCAGGTTGGCTGCCAGCACCCGGATTGCAATGTGACTGGACCCTGAACCTGCAGGTGGTGGGCCCTGCCGGAGGTGGGCGTGGTGCCGATGCTGCCCCTGTTGGCTGGCTTCCAGCAGCTTGTGGAGCTGGATGAGAGCAAGCGCATCTTGCATGAGCTGGCTCAGCACCGTCCCGTTATTGATGCCAACAGTTTCAGCGAGCTTAAGGTCAGCATGCTCAGTGCAGTGTGCTGGGTGATCACTGGGGGTCCTGCACATGACCATGCGCTTACATCAGGCTACCTGAGCCCACCTGTTGGGCGCTTCCAGGCTGATGCAAGTTTGTATGATGCGTGTGTGGGGGCCTCCGGGAGATGCGGCGCCTGTGCCCATCACTTGGGAGCCCCTCAAAGTACAGCAACTACTTGGCTCTGGGATCAACTGCATGGGTGCTCCACAAACTTGGCAGACTTGGTCACAGCTGAGTTTTATTGTATGTTCATGCAAAAGCCAGAGGATGTTGTTGAGATGTGGTCGTGTTGGCGCCTGCAGGACATTCTGGAGACGTGGCGTCTGCGGACGCCCAACACCTGGGAGCGCCTGTCAGAGTGGAGCAACATCATGGTGTGGCGCAACCACATCTACAACATCATCATCAACGCCTTTGGCCCCGTAAAGGAGCTGGCGCCCCACCTCCACCAGTTGGGCTACAGGTGGGCAGCATCAAGCAAGGAGTGTTGGTGTGCCTGCCGGGCTGCAAAACCAGACTTCTGCACAAGGGCGCAAGCAGGTGTCTGGGGCATGAGGGGGGTTGAGAAGGCTCTTTGACAGTAGGCATTGACAGCATTGCTCTCAACATGATGTTGTGGTCTCTGAACCCATGCCGTCTGGCTTGCTCGCTGCCGATGTATGCTCTCTTCCTGTCGCCTCCAGATGCTCAGGATGAGCGTCTATCATCTGGACTTACACAGTCTGGTCTGCTTGCTGACTGATGCCTCAACCTGTGGCCTGGAGCCGCACTGTGGCATGGAAAGTGTCAAGTTCTGCTTGACAGCAGGAAAGAGCTTTCACCAACTCACCAACCAATTATGCCCCTCAGGGACAAGGCGTGGAGCGTGAACAGGCTAGGCGCAGTGGCTCGCAAGCATGGCAGCCACGAGGCCTGCCTGCGAGTGACGAACACGCTGTACGGCTTTAACGCTATGGAGGTGCAGGAGGCCTTCATTAAGATCAGGGAGCAGGTCAGACAGCCTGGGTGGCAATTTTGCGTCCATATGCATGCCCCACAAATCTGCCTTATGGCAGAGGCTGAAGAAGTGCAGCCTAGATGCTGCCAACCTCCTGAATGATAGGTTGCAGTGTCTCTTGTGTGTGCAAGGACTCTCAGTGTTGTATCTGCACACACTTCATATTGTGCTGCATACGCTCCGCAAGTCTGAGGTGTGTCCAGACATGCATCTGCTGGGGATCACCTGCCATGCGCAAGCACAGCTTTACACAGTGTTTCAATTGCGCTGCATCTCTTGTATTATGCTGCTCATGCAGTGCAGTCACTGCCTGGTTCCTATTGTCTGCCTAGTAGCGGTGAAGCCCCCGATTCACTGCCGGCCTTGTTTGCAGCAGCTTGCTCAAGCCCTGTTTCTTGCATGCCTGCAGTGCAAGAGTTACCTCTCCAATGCTGGGGATGTGCGGCTTGGGCTGAACCTGATCAACACCACCAACCTGGACTACTTCCAGCCGCAGCAGCAGGCGGAGTTGTGGCGCCTCAAGGGACTGTTGCTCCAGGTGAGCACTGGAACTTCCTGGCAGGCCTGACACAGGTTGCTGCCCGTCTGCAAGGTGTCAAGGCTGGCGCAGTAGGGTTTCTGGCCTGCAAACATGGGACGAGCAGCCTGCACAAAACCCCCGTGCTCCATAACCCGGTCCTGCTCACCCGGAGTGTCTGCATGCAGCTGCACTTTTGCTTTCAACTTAGCCTATCAAGGTGTCAGCTTCGGCATGTTGTGGCCCTCAATGACGCATGACGCTGTAGTCCTTAGAAACACGCTGCTGCCGTGCAGGGCCTGAATGAGCGTGAAGGCGCCCACCACGCCTTCACCACGTCCCTGATGGTGTTTGAGGGCCTGGCCGAGGGCTGGCTCAGCTGGGCCAGCTACTGCGACAGCGTGTACGAGTCCAGCAAGGACCGCACTTGGCTGCAGCATGCCGTGTGCTGCTATCTCCAGGTGAGAGAGGGGCGAGAGCTCGCTTGACAGGGAGGGGCTGCCACAACGAGGGGCTGTCAAGGATCAGGAAAGTGCGTCTGTGTCCCTCACGCTGCTTGAGCGCCTGGCTTCCCTGTGTGCTGCCATTTCCAGATCGGCATCCGCAGCATCCTGAGCCACTGCTTTCAGGCTTGGCCAAGGGGCCGAGGAGGGGGCACTTTGATCTCTTGTGCTGCTTGTGCCGCTGCAGCATTGTTGGCTTTTTGAACTTGGGCAATGGTGGCTGCTTTGCGACAGTGGAAACCCTTGCTCCACCCCATTCACTGAGCACAACGGCTTCACTGCAGCAAATCATTCACCTGCTGCTGTGCAGTCTGTGCGCTATGGCAGCGCAGCTGGGCGGTGGCTGCTGCCCAGGGTGCTGCACCTGCTGAGCTTTGACAATGAGGGAGGCGTGGTGGGACAAGCAGTTGACAGCAGGGCAAACGAGGTGAGCACACCGCCTCAGACCCACCCAACTCAACAAACAGCATTACGCAGTGATGAGGGCAGACTAGCACATTGCCATTGAACGAAACAGATTCCCCTGCTCCATTCCCCTCCAGCAGGTACATATGTGGCTCCTCAGCACCTGAGGTCGCCTTCCCACATGTGGGTGCTCTTGACCAGGACACTTCAGCAGCAGATTGAACCTCCTGCCTGCCTGCTCTTATGCCCCAACTGCTTCCCGCTTTGCTCACAGGGAAAGCTTGTGTGGGAGGGTTTTTGGGCTTGTGGCTTGTGGCCTGATGACTGCCACGTCGCCGCCCCTGCAGGTCCCCCACTGGGTGTGGCTGGCATGGACGCCTCAGCTGCTGATGAGCCTGCAGCGCCAGGAGGGGCCCCACGCTCGGCGCCTGCTGCTCAACATCGCGCAGCTCTTCCCCCAGACCATCTACTATGCTCTGCGGACCATGATGCTGGGTCTGCGGGACATGGCGGTCAAGGTGGTCAAGGTCAGCTTCTGACTCCTTTGTGTGGTGTGCATGCAGGTTAGTTTGCTTTGCTGCTGCTGGCTTTTGCCGGTGTGTACACGCTGACCATGGTCGCCAGCCGCATGTCTGCTGCCCTGCCTGGTTGCAGCATGGCTTGCCTCCAACTGGCTGTGCCCACATCACTGTTGCCCCAGACATCTGCCATCATGGCCAGCATCTCAAATCACCTGAAGCCGCTGCCCACACAAGTGTTTGAGTAAGTAGCCCACTTTCCCTGCCCCACAGGAGAAGCGGCAAGATGCGGAGAGGCAGCAGCAGGGTGGCCGGTCAGCAGAGACCAGCCCCACAGACGCTGGAGCTGCGCCTGCAGGTGAATGTCTACTTGCAGGCTGCGTGCAGTATAGCTGAGCAAGTTGGCCCACCAGGGTACCTCCTGGGGGCTGCGTGTAAGCAGCAGAGCCCAACTTTGCCCCAGATGCTGTCTCTTGTTCCACTGTACTGCAGTCTGAGGCGCTGCAATAACTTGGCCTGAACATGCCATGCGCCGCTGCAGGGCAAGAGCCTGCTCAGGCTGGTGCTGCTGCAGCCAGTGGGCCTGGCTCTCCAACAGAGCCTGGTGCTGCTGGCCGCTCTGGGGAGCTACCCCGCATTGAGAAGCCTCCTGAGGTGTTGGCCTTTGAGGCGGCCAAGGAGGTTTGCAACAGCAGTGTGCATAGACATGACACGACGCAGCTATCACTGCTTTGGGGTCCTTGCTATGGTGATACAGCCAGACCTGCATTTCGAACACTAGAGCTTATGTGACCGTGCAGACCCTCTGTAGAAGCATGGTCTGCTGTGCTGCACAATTGTCCTGCTGATCTTAGAAAGGGACAACTGAGGCCTGAAGTGCGCTACAATCGAAGACCTGCAGATCTGACAGGTAGCTGCGCTTCATGTGCAGGTGATGGAGCTGCTTCGCGCACGGCATGGTGCTGTGGCCCACACCCTGGAGACTGCCCTGACTGACATAGGTGAGGTCTTGCGGCAAGCATCTCTTGCCAGACACGCTGCAGCCTCAACACAGCGCGGCCAGCCTCTGGGCGAAGGCATCATGATGAGTCAGCACCTCTGTCAACTTTGTCACCAGCTGAAGGGCTTGCTTGTACAGACTTGACGCTTCACTTTATTCAGAAGACCCTGCTGCTGGCACAACTCTGCTGCCTGCGTGACATCCCTTTGTGGTGCTGACATGTCTTCTGGTGCCCGGCAGGCTCCAAGTTTGTGCCCAAGCCGGAGGAGCGCCTGCTGGCAGTGGTGCACGCCCTGCTGCACCGCTGCTACAAGCTGCCCTTCAGCAACGCCGCCGAGGTGCCCGCCTCCCTGAAACGGGAGCTGGCAGGAGTCTGCCGGGCCTGCTTCAGCAACGACAGGGATCGGCAGCGCCAGAGCCTGGGGGCGGGGGCCGCCATCCAGGACTACAAGGTGGGGGGGCTGGTGTTTTGCACCACGTCTTGTGACCTCTGGCAAAATGGTGCAAGAGGAGTAGTGTGGCCTGCAGCGTGTACACAGGCCGCCATGCCGAGCATGCTGGTGGTGTCATGGTCCGGTGTTCTGTGTGTCATCATGCCACATGAGCCCCACACATCTGCACCCACAACCAGTAACCCACAGATCTGCCCAGCAGGCCGCCCCTTTACCGCCTCCAGCTGGGCAGCAGGCTGTTGCATCATTCCAGTTGCTGCAATGATACGTAGCACCTCATGAGTGCTGAGCAGCACTCAACCTCCACCTGTCCAGCCTGAAATGGCACAAGCCCCAGTGCTCAAAGAAGTTCCTATGCACAAGAAGTTCCTGGCTGTCGATGCAGGACTGCTGGGCGGCAGGCCCTGACAACTGGGGCCTGACGACCCATGTGCACCTCCTTGCTGTTCACCTGAGTACATACCTGGCTGCACCTGCAGGAGCGTTTTGTGCAGGACCTGAACCCTGAAGCGCCCGAGTTCCCACCCACCCTGGGCGACCTGACGCAGCGCCTGAAGCAGTGGAAGGCACTGCTGCAGAACACGGTGGAGGATGCAATGCCCACCATCCTCCAGCTGGAGGAGGAGAGCAGCGTCCTGCAGGTGTGCTGGTAGGATCATCCTGGGCTGAGGTTGAGGGGGCCTGCCGCAAAAGGCATCAAGCTGTCATCCCTGCAATGGGCTTGAGGCAGCATATTTTCTGCTCTGAGATGACCTGCCAGGCAGAATCTCATGAGCACACTGCTCATTGATAGTTACACTGCGGCAGACGTGCAGGAAGGCATTGGCTTACCTCTAACCACACATGCAGAGGCAGCATAGGCGCAGTCAGGTGCCATACCATACAGCAGGCAACAGCAGCATATCTGTGGCACTTTCAGCTCGGCAGCACTTGTGCAGGCTCCCCAGTGTAGACCTTTGTTGCTGCATGGCTGCTTCCAGCTAGCTCCAGCCCTGACACTGCCCATGCCCTGTGCCTGCAGGAGCAGAGTCTAGTGGACATCGAGATGCCCGGCCAGCACGTCTCTGGCGACGAGCCCGTGCCCGACAGCACAGTCTACGTCGAGCGCATCAGCAGCAGCGTGGTGGTCGTGCGACGGCACAGCAGCAGCTTCCGGCGCCTGGGCTTCATTGGCAGCGACGGCAGGACGCGCTTCTTCATCGTCCAGGTAAGAGTTGCCCATGGACATGTTCTCTGCTTTGGATGCGGCACACTGCAGCAGGGACCAGTGCATGTCTGCTCTCTGTCAAGTGCCACACATGAATTGGGCAGCCTTGATGCATCACCACATGCGAGAGTCACTTTGGGGTGTCACTTGCAGCAGCGGTCGTCAGATAAATCTGACCTGCATGTCTGCCATGATGTATATGCCATGAAGCAGTGCGGCCAGCCTTGACGCAACCCCCCATGCAGCAGCTGCAGGACCCATCTCCTGTCCTGCTGGCCTCCCGTGCAGCACTGGCACCACACCATGCCCAATCTGCTGCACAGCACATCGTGGCTGCAACAGTGCATGCCCACGTCCAGCTGCAGAGGTGCTGAGCTGCGTGCAGACTGGGCAGCACTGGCACGGCACCACGGGCAGCGGGGACGAGCGCATGGTGCAGCTGATGCGCATGCTGAACAGGCTGATGATGAAGCACCCTGAGTCACGATCGCGGCGCCTCAGCTGGCACACCCCCACCATTGTGCCCGTCTGGCCCCAGGTGAGGTCTCAGCGTCTGATGCAGCCAGCAGTCAGCAGCTGAGCTGTGTGTGTAGGCAGTCTCTACTGACACGTGCAGCAGCATATTGAGGTGCATAGTGTGCTGCCTCCTGTGTTGAGCACCACGCTGTTGGACTCAGTCACAACGTGCTGCGAGGGAAAGCTGCGGGGACACTGTGCTGCAGGGCCTGCTTCCCTCACAGATGCTCTGTCAGCAAGGCCCTGTCTCAGGCTGTGACGCAGCTGGAAACACGGCCTCACACAAATCTGAGTGTCTCCAAGATCACTTCACTGTCCAGGTGCTGACAAGCTGTGAACCCACAGGTGCGCCTGGTGGAGGAGGATGCCAGCTACACCAGCTATGGGGAGGCCTACGAGGTCAACTGTGCACGATACGGACGGGAACCTGACGCGCCCATCGTGCACTTCAAGAAGCGCATCTGCGACCCAAGCGGGCAGCTGCAGCGGGACGTGGCAGTGGAGCTGCGCCAGCAGGTCAGTCTTTGAGGGTGCTGTGGGCTCACGTTAGACTGAGCAGCTGTGGAGCTTCCCAGGCTGGCATTCCTTCACAATGCCCACCTGCAATTGCGCAAGCATGGTGCCCCTCAGAGGGCTGTGCCTGCAGGTTGTCACAGGGCTGCAGCTCTCGCAAGCAGTGCTGTGCGGTGCAAATGTGTGCATGTTGGAGGCAATCATGACCCTGCTGTGAGGTCCAGTGGTTGAAAATTGTACGGCAACCTGGAAATGTCTTTCGCATTAGGCGCCACCTGCTCGAAGTAGTTCACGGCCGTCCAGAAGCAATCACAACAGTTTGTACCGGCTGCAGGTCGATCTGGGGACTGAGCATTGCAGTGTAGTCCCTCTGCTGGTCCAGCTGGAGTGACATTCAGTCTCAAGGTGTTTGGGCACATAATCCATCTGGACCCTGCACCCCTCCCTGCTGCAGGCCTACCTGGAGATTGAGCAGCGCTACGTGACCGAGAATGTGTTCTCCCAGTACATGTACAAGACGCTGCCCACCTGCAACCACCTCTGGACCTTCAAGAAGCAGTTCTGCAGCCAGCTGGCCCTCTCAGGGCTGCTATCCCACGTGCTGCTCATTGGCGGGCGGACTCCCGCCAAGATCCTGTTTGCCAAGGCCTCGGGACGCACCTGGCAGATAGACTTCTCTCCCGCCTATGACTCACAGTAAGTGGCACGCCCCCAGTTCAGTGCCAGTGAAGGGGGCTGCTGCATGAGTGCTGCATGCAGTGCCTGCCAGACATCAGCTGGTAGAATGACTTCTTGTGAAAGCATTTCAAGGGGTGCATGCGTGCCGCAAGGGTGACTCCGTGAGTTGTCTTCTTGCCCACCTACAGCCTAGAGTGTGCAATGTGTCCTGCAATCAGTGCAGCGGGGCTGCCAGCTTGCCGAGCTTGCCGGCGGGTGGAGAGCGGCATGTGGGAGCAGCAATGCCCAGTGACGGCTGCTTGCAGTGGCTATCCCCTTGGTCACCTGGGTGCACCCTGTATGCATGTTCATCGGGCCAGCCCCAAGCTGGATGCCGGGGAGATGCTCAGGCAGAGTTGCTGCTGTGACCCTGCCGCATGGGCAGCCAGCAGGCTGCGCATTGTCATGCTCTGAGCTTGCTCTCTTGGCAGAGCTGCCACCAGCCTGCCCCTTTCGGCTGCTGTGTACCTGCAGCTTCATCCAGCAACTCGCTGAATCCAGGTGTTGTCACTCCTGCAGGACTGAGCTGGAGCGCAACGAGCCGGTGCCCTTCCGGCTGACGCGCAACCTGCAGACCTTCTTCACGCCCTTTGGGGTGGAGGGCGTCTTCATCACTGGCCTTTCTGTGGCAGCCATGGTGAGCAACTCTGGGGTTGCTCTGCTGTGGCAGTGCATGGGCTACATCTGTGGGCTGTCCATGGCGGGCACACATACATGAATAAGATTGGGCTCAGGCAGCTCTCGTCAGTGGCAGCCAGAGCTACCTCAGCAGTGTTTTGGCGCGGCCAGCACAATGTGCCAGGCGGCTTGAGATGTCTGGAATCACAGAATATGCTTAGCAGTCCTCGCACCCGCTGGCTGCCACTGATGCGCAGGGCAATGTTGGCGATGTACTGCCTTTGTTCTTTGTGAACCAGAAGATTCCGGTCCAACGGGTGCGGTGCTTTGCGTCCCCCGCAGGCGGCAATTGCCCCCCAGAGCGGCATCGAGAACGTGCTATCCATGTTCTTCCGAGATGACATCATGGCCTGGTACCAGAAGCGGGTCGCTGGGCGCACCCCCGGGGTGCAGCCCCTGCGCACAGCCAAGCTGCAGCAGTTGGTGCACACCAACGTCCGAGACACCATTGGGCGCCTGCACCAGGTGGGTCAACATGTCGGTACACGTTTTTGGCGTTGCTCCTCATATCCTCATGACGTCATGTCGAACGTCTTCCTTTCATCCTCTGGCTCTGTGTGATTGCCTCCAGCAGTTGGGCACTTGTGACAATTTGAGGATGGGGCAGCATTTGATGGTGCCTGCTACTGAGAGGCAGCCGCTGAGTATCAGCTGGCACACAAAGAGCTTTGGGCACTGGGCGCTTGGCGACTGCTGCAGTGCTTGTGGGTGTGTGTTGCTGCTGCCTTTGCTGCTGGGCACTGCTTAGCAGACTACCATGTTATGGGCAGACACCCAGAACACATAGAGAAGGCGGCTGCATGCCGCTGTGCTCTGCAAGCCCAAGTCTTACAGCAGTGCCGGGTGCTGACCTGAGTCCCTTGCCTTACAGAAGCTTATGCCTTGTCCGTACTCTGTCTGCCTGCTCAAGTGTGCTCCCCTGTCTGCAGGCTGCTCCCCAACCTGGTGGCAACCCCCTGAACGTGCAGCGCGGTGCCATCACGCTGGTGGATGCAGCCGTCAACCCCAGAAACCTATGTCGCCTGGACCCCACCTGGGCCCCCTGGTACTAGTCAGCAGCCCCATGGCCATGACGGCAGGCCAGACACCAGCCTGTCATGACCTTGCCTGCATCAGCCCTCAGCATTTGGTAGAAGAGCACCCCCAGTTTGCATGATTTCAGCTGAGCAACTCAGAACAGGCTGAGATTGAGGTGAGAATAGGACGCATGCTTGTGACTACCCTAGAGTACGCAGACCCGGTAGCTGCTCATCAGTCATGACTCATCAGGCCTTTGGTCTCAAACAACATGTCTTCCAGTCTTGCGCTGAGCTTTAATGAAACAGCAGTCTTGTAAGATGCAGAGATGCAAAGGAGGTCAGCAAACTTCAACACTCACTCACTCACTGAAAGATTCCAGTGAAGTCACAGGGTGCGCCGTCACATGTCTGGCTGGACATGTCGTGGGGTTAACATTGACAGCAGGCTGAGCCACACAGAATGCTCAGGTGGTTCGCCAAAATCAGCGCTTAGGAGGCATTCTGAGAATTGCAGCAGCGCTTGGTGTCCCAGCTGGCTGCTTGTCTGGAACATTGGGATGCTCTATGCACAGTAGCGTTGGCAAGACGGTGCAGGCCTTTGCACTGGCCCGCTCCTGCTGGGTGAGAGCTGGTTGTTTAGAGAAATTCATTTGGAGTCAGGCAACATGCCTTCTCTCTACTGCAGAGCAAAAGTTGGTTGTTTGGAACATGTGCTCAAACTTAGGGGCAAGCAGGTTGTCTGTGGCCACCCTTGTGCACAAGACAGAGCAGGCCACCGCGTCTGCAGGCTGATGCGGCTGAGGCTGAGCTGCTCCAGTGGCGCTGCAGGGCGTCAGCCACTTGATGTCAGTACTGACTGCCCGCTGGTGCCCAGCTGCCTGATTGTTGTAACTGCATGACTGGGGTCTAGGGCTTGCAAGACCCTGCCAGCCACTCTGGCAGGCCACAGCCACTGCTGCCACCTGATACTCAGCTGCCCGAATGTGAGGGATTCAGCCTGGCAGCTGCCCAGCACTGCGTGTGCTGTCTTCCTCAGCAAACAGTCAAGGGAAAGCAACTTTCTGTGGCCATATTGTGAGCTTGGGTGCTTTGCTGCAGCCATAAGGATGCCTCAGCGCAGTCGCTTCACATTCAGCAAAGCTGTAGCTTCAGCAGGAGCCACTGGATGGCTCCATGCTGGCCCTCGTGCTCTGGCAGTAGAAGATCATGGAGCTGCCTGCAGGCAGTCCTCGTGCAAGCTCAAGCCAGACTAACTCTGCTGGCAACTGCCTGGTGGGGCGGCGCGGCGGTGAGTCAGCTGCGGCAACACGAGCTGCTGCATGGAGAGGTGTTCCGGAGGTGCAGGACTTTCTGTTTGTCAAGCTGCCATTCAGAAGCTTCCAGCAAAGCGTAGAGCTCCTGTGGTGAGACAGCTGGACATGCAGCGTCGAGCAGATTGCAATCATAACAGCAAAGCGCCCCAGTCACTCACTCTGCAGGGCCCAACCCCAGGTTTGCAGAGTGTTCACCAGCTGAGCTCTGGTGCAATGGCACCTGTGCTGGAGGGCCAGGAGGTCTTTGGTCAGGAGCTGGACCCAGGGAGGCCTCCTGTGCCACTGCCTCCCTTTGCTGCCAACTCTGGCGCATCTCCAATAACTGTTTTGAAGCAATCATCAAGAGCAGGTATGCACTCAAGCTTCTGTTTGGCGTACTGGGATTGCTGACAGAGCAAAAGTCCTGCTTGAGGGTCCAGTGCAAGCAACAGCAGCTCTACGAAAAGGCCAAGCTCACGATGTTCAGCACTGCTTCATGGGGAGTCCTGTCAGGTAGAACTGCCTTGAGTGAGAGAACTGCGTAAGTCATCTCTTTGGCAGCGACACGAGCCTGAGCAAGGTGGCCGGCACCCAAGGTCACTTGCTGCTGCCAAAGGAACACAAGCACACCAGAGCGGATGTCGTACCTCTTCATTGTCTGTATGTCTCCATGGGGCGACCAAGGGCACTGCTGCTGACGAGCCCACTTCAAAACTTCAAGGTGGCCATTGACAGCCGCCCTAAACGTCGTCCAGCCATCCCACGGGCAACCATGCTGGCGCAGCCACTTCAAAATACTGAGGTTGCCATGTCCAGCGGCTTCACTGCACACTGCTGGACTCCATCCACATCCGTGCTGGTGGGCATACTGCAGCACTGCCAGGTGACCTCCTCTGGCTGCAGCCTCGCACGTGCTTGAATCCCAGGCACAGCCGTTCTGGTGGGCATACTGCAGCACTTCCAGGTGGCCTCCTTTAGCTGCAGATTCGCACGTCCATGAATCCCAGGCACAGCCGTTCTGGTGGGCATACTGCAGCACTTCCAGGTGGCCTCCTTTAGCTGCAGATTCGCACATCCATGAATCCCAGGCACAGCCGTTCTGGTGGGCATACTGCAGCACTTCCAGGTGGCCTCCTTTAGCTGCAGATTCGCACGTCCATGAGTCCCAGGCACAGCCGTTCTGATGGGCGTACTGCAACACTTCCAGGTAGCCTCCTCTGGCTGCACCTACGCACGTCCATGAGTCCCAGGCACAGCCGTTCTGGTGAGCATACTGCAGCACTGCCAAGTGTCCATTGTATGCGGCTTCTGCACAGGTATACTCACACCAGCTGCAGTGCTCCTCCTCCCGTGCCCACTGGAGCACAGCCAAATGGCCTCTCGCTGCTGCAATGTTGCACACTTCGTTTTTTATAACAACGCCCTGCAGGCTCAACCACTGAAGCACTTCCAGTTGGCCTCGTCTGGCTGCGCAGAAGCTGGCATCCTTTTGCAAGTCCCCATGACCATCAAGCCGGTCCGCCCTTGACTGCAAGAACGACAGGTCCCCCGCCTTGGCAGCTTTTAAGCACCTGCAAGGGTACACGTGAGTATATGAGGCTGGGGTCCCATCCTTGAGCCACTGACGAGGCTGCACATGCCCCACTCTGAGTAGTAGTCCTCTGAATCCTGTGAAGACATCTTGTGAACGGCGACACGGAATCATGTCCAGCTGCTCGTTCGTCAGAGAGGAGTCTAAATTCAGTCAGGTAGTCAAACACCTCTAAAGCAGTCCTCTGCCCCCGCTGATAGCTTGTGTCCTGGGCTCAGGGGATCTGAATTCCGAGGCAACATGGCACAGTTCTGGGTCCCTTTCATGTGCATCATTTGTCCATTAGGTGAATTGCAATCTGAGTGTGGGAGCTGCAAAGTTTAATGCTGCTGCCATGCATTGAACGGACAATCAGCAGCTTCTTACTCTGCCTGCTGCAGTTGCTATTGGTCTGGCAGAGGATGTCCCCAGGGAGTGCAGCAACAGCCTGGAAAGTCCTGAGCCAGCTAGTTTCAAGCGCACTGGCACCAAGCATGCCGAGTACGTTTGCCACTGCATTGCCATGTGACCTGCAGATCTTACTAAGTTCATCCTTCTCTGCAGGGGCAACTCCGATCAGACAGTGTGTGCAGACCTGGCAAGGCTGTGTGGGGCAGGTTGCAGCATGCAGCACCGGCTCAATGCCTCCTTAGAGACCGGCCACTGGGGCTACATGTAGTGAGTCCCTGCCTCACGTGCCTCGGGTGCCAAGCAGGCATGCGCATATCCATGCAGTTTCCAGTTGAGCTCTGTTTGATGCAGTGTGCAGAGCACTGTGGATGCTGCATACCGTGCTAGCAGACACTGGGCGACAGCATGCATGAGCCTGCAGCAAGGAGCAGAGACACACAAGGCTGCCTGCCTGCAGCGATGGCCTGCTGCCCGCGCTGACTGTCCAGTCCGGCGACACGGTGGACCTGGAGATGCCCACACTGATGTCGCACACAGCATGTGAGCCCCTCACCTGCATGCAGAGCAGTCATGCCAACTCAATCAGTCTTGAGTGCAGTTCATGACAAAGACGTGCACTGGCATGTACAATGGTGCCGCATGCATGCATGTGACACAGAGGCACGGAGGTGGTGACAGATCTGCTGGGCTGCACCATGTGGTGCAAAGTGTGCTGCAGCTTGCTCGCAGTGCATCAGGTCCACAGTGTGCCATCTGGGGGCCTGTCTATTGTCAGAAGAGAATCTGCAGCACTGCCGCCTGCATGCATTGCAAAGGCAAGCCGGCTTGAGCACGGCAGCGGCCGCCCTTGTTGCAGCATGCATGCTCTGCATGCAGGGCAATATGGCATGCATGCATGCAAGAGCTCAAGGAGGTCATTTTGAGCCTGTGCTTTATGCTCCAGCTGCAGATCAGCACTGCTGCAATGCTGGCGCTGCCAGGCATGCATTACAGTGAGGACTGACCACTTTTGCCAGCTCACCAGTTGCCGCGTACACATCCCAAGCCACAGCATTCTGAGGTAGCCCCTGGCCTTGCTAACAAATCACAGCCAGAACGAGCTCTAAGACCGATATATGTGCCGCCCCTTGGTGCAGATGACCTGCTGGTGGAGGGTGACCCAGGCTTGGAAAGCATCTTTGGAGGGAGCCCTGGAAATGCTCCACTGCCCAGCCCTGTTGGTGCCACAGGGGCCGGCGATGGGGGCCACTGGATGACTGGCCCCATCTATGTGTGTGGTGCAGAGCCAGGAGATGTCCTTCAGGTGCGAGGCCAGATGTAGATGTGCAGCCTGCTCACAGACAGGCTGACATCTCTGAGTCTCAGGTTCAGCCAGCACGGCAGCAGGCTTGCTGCAGGGTGCACGCGCTGCCTGTATGTGTGCAAGGCAGATTGGCTGGATGGCTGCTGAGAAGCGTAGCCTGCCATGAAAACTTCAAAGTTTCCCAGGCTAGCTGCAGTGGCCCTGCTGCAGAGTGCACAACCTGCCTGAATCAACTTGTTGACCCTGCTTGCATATGTATTCACCTCAACAAGCTTGCAACTCTGCAAAGGTCAATAGGAAGTGCAGGTCTGCTGTGGAACGTGTGGGAATCTACCTGCCACTGCGCCTGCCATTGCCACTGTAAACCTGTCTCAAGCAGCATTCGCAACATGGCAGGCCCTCTGAGACTCCGTTCCCTCACATAACCTCAATGGTGTGCAGATCAATACATGTGCACAAACATTTTTTTGAGCGCCTGCTGCTGCAGGCTGTCACAGCACCTTTCTTAGGTGCCTGCTGCCAGTGCTGCCTTGGGGCGTGGAGTGCTCCTGAAGACCCTTTTCAAGAAGCAGTGGTTTGCACAGTGCTTTTGAGCACCCCACGCATTTGTTTCCAACTGCTTGGCCACCCCTTTATCATGCATGCCCTGCTGTCTGCAGATAGATGTTGTGGACCTGTCGCCCCACGTGAACCCTGCTCTGGGCACCACTCACGGTGCAACATGGAGCGGCGCCATTGGCTGGCACACACGGGCTGGGTACAAGCATGAGCGGGGGTACCACGAGGCATGCACAGTGTACCAGGCAAGTTGAAGCGCCCTGCAGTGCACGCCCTTCATGTTGAATCTCTACTCAGTGTGCTGCTCTGCCGAAGGGGTGCATCATAGATGTCTGGTAAGTTGGTGTGGTTTCAAGGGGTCAGTTGGGGCGCCTCAGGGTCAGGCTCTGCTGTTTGTTATTTTCCCTGACAGCAGGGTACATAAGTGATGAAGAATCTGTGCCCTCTGAGGGTGCTCAAGAAACAAGGCAAGCCCTGGCAGTCAGGGTTGAACAGCACACACCCACCTACGCAGATCTGGTGATGGGATCGGCATCACCTTCACTGGGCCACTCTGCAGCCCAATGAATTGCTGTTGGTGCATGAGTGCTCATCTCATCCAGGGGCAGGTCTGGTGCGAGTGAGGTGTAGCTGGCAGACTTCCTGCCCAGCTGGTCAAAGACCTGCACATGTCGTTGGTGCACAGCCACTGGGAGGCAAGCTTTGGTGTCTCGCAGGTTTTGGTGCACAGCAGCACAAGCTTGTGCTTGAGCACAAACACAATCACATGCACGCCCCTGCTGCAGGTGCACAACGATAACACCACAGGCAGGCCAAGCTATGCCACTCCAGAGTACCAGTACGTTTTGGACGATGTGAAGACAGAGACCTCATGCTACCCTACTGAAGGTGACCCCACACCAGATTCAGGGCCCAGCAGCGTACAAGTCATCAAGCATCCTGGGCAAAGCCTGGCGCTCACTGCCTATTTCTGAGTTTCGCCGGACCGCATGAGGCAGTGCATTGGCAATGCAAAGGTTTGCAGGACAACATCAACACACCAGTGGCCGTTTGCAGACAGACAGGAAGTTGAGCATCACTGCTGGACCTGCCACTAACACTAAAGGTCTGAGGCCTCCGGGCGTCACGACTCCCAGCAGCCTATGTTGCAGCAATGCAGTGGTTGCTAGTGGCTGCAGGGGAGTACCCACGCACCACAGCTAAAGGCGCAGCGACGTGGAGCAATGCTGGGCACCTGTTTGGCGGTCGCCATGTCCCCTGCATCAACGGCAAGCAGTCCTGGAAAGGGGTGAGGATGGCAGCATCAGCACTGCTCCCTGCGTCTGGCTTGGCCAGGCCGTCTGTGTGTGGCCTCTTCATGCCACCTGCCTGGACGATGTTGCTGCTGCTTCCTCTGCTTTAGACTCTTCTGCATGGCAATCGCTCCTGTTTGCCCTGCAGCGTCGTCTGCTGCTGCTGCTGCTACTGTGTCATTGCCCGCCCCAAACCAAGCAGTTCAGTCCTTGGGCTGAGGCCTACCTCATGCTGCAGCTGGCGCCAGGCCCAATTCGCTTTGATGTACCAGAGTCAGCAAAGGACAGGAGCATTGCTGGAAAGTTTCGCTCCCCCATCAATTTGCACATTGGCAACATCGGGCTGGCCATGAGCACAGGATTCCCCGTCAACTCCAACGCACCCTTGCGCACAGGTGTGCCAGACAAGCTCAAGCGGAAGGCCTGTCACCATGCGGGGACATTGCGGCCGCAGAACCCTGTGTCTACATTGCATGCGCCTGCAGTCAAGGCCTATCGTTGCTGTGGGCACTTCTGACGAGCTCCCTCATGGCCAGCCTGGCCTGACTGGTTCTTTGATCTGCTGCAATGTTGTGCACACTGCAGCCTTGGTCGCTCCTGTCAGGCATCTCATGTACCCTGTAGGCGGAAACTTTGACAACAGACGTATGGGCATTGGTGCCACCCTGTACCTGCCTGTGGAGGTGGCAGGGGGCCTGCTGTTTGCCGGCGATGGGCATGCCGCCATGGGAGACAGCGAGCTCAGCGGCACTGGCATTGAGACATCCCTGGATGGCAAGCTCAAGTGAGCAGACCTGATCTTGCATCATGCGTCCTTGGGCTTTGACATCGGCCTTGCAGGCTTGATAGCTGACGCTGCCGTCTGACAAGAGGGCCCCTGTGTGCGAGATGCAGCCAACAGGTTGAGGCGCGCTGCCCTGGGACATGGGCGAGCGATGTGCACCCCCACATGCTTGCTGGCTGCCCACTCTTTCGTGTCAACAGCTGCTGCATGTGCAGGCTGACCATACACAAGGCAGGCAGCCTCCCCAAGTACCTACAGAACCTGGACTACCCGCTCATTGAAAACGAGAATGAGTGGGTGGTGCACGGCTATCAGCATCGTGACTACATCAGAGAGCTTGGCAGGGATGCACAGGTACAGAGCAAGCATTCCGATAGACAGCACATGCTCCGCCCACTACACTGCTGAGCAACCGCATCCCTGACACTAATCGTGGCTACATGCTCAGGTTGCCAAGAGGCCTTTGCGGTGCAGAGTATCATATTCCAGCAAGAGCCCAACCTGAACAAGGCCATGACTGTGGTGAGGGCCCTGTCAGGAAGCTTAGTGCTCTCATTGAGGCCTGTGCCTCATGATGTGTTCACCCTCCTGTGTGTTGCAGGCTTATAACAACACACGGGACTTCATGATGAATCTGTGGGACCTGACAGAGGTGTGCTCCCCACCCTTGTCTGCTGCAAGTCTTGAGAAGCAAGACTGCAGGCTGCCTCTGTTGACCTGCAGAATGAGGCAATATCCGCCATGGACGTCGGAGTCGATTTCCAGATCACACAGGTGCAGAGCTTGCTGTCATGAAAAGCTTGATATGAACCGTGCCACTGGGGCAAGTAGGTTAGACTCAGCCACACATGTCATCCTGCGCAGGTGGTGGACGCAAATGTTGGGATTCATGCAGCTCTGCCAAAATGGATGTTTGAGCCGGTCAGCGATTGGGAAGCATCGCCACAGTACAGGCCCAAAGTCATTACAGGCTCCAGCATGCCTCTGTGAGAGCTGTGAATTTAGGCAGGCAGGGGGCCCAAAGCATACATAGCAACAGCAACGAACTGTACACAGCAATGATGAAATGGATGATGGCTGCGATGAAATTGCAATGCTGACGCCACATCTGCCCAGCTTGCCTCAAGCTCTGTGACTGTTGGCTTTCTCTGCTATGCTCAAAAGCCAGTCAGAGAGTGTTTGAGTGACCTGTTCCTTTTCTGGCCCAAGAAATAGCTCATGGTACCCATGTTCAACAACATTGAGTGTGACGTCGTCAGAGCAGCAGTTCTCCAGGAGTCTTCTGACAGCCTGTAGCACAGAACAGCAGGGCAGGTTGTATTTGCTCAACGAGCTCAAACCTGGCAGTCTGCAGCACGGCTTGTGAAAGTGCATTATGAAGTGCAGCTAAACCAGCAGGAGGTAAGCAACACAGAAGGCCACACAGGGCCGGCAGATACATGCAAGTTGTGGTTGTTACCATGCCCTGTGACCCAGAACAGCAAACCCCGGCAGCAAGAACCCGCATGCGTGCAAACCAGTGAGCAGAAACAGCACTCAAAACAGCACAGCTACAAGAGCTGCATGTGTGCAAGCCCACAACAGCAGGAGTTGAGCCTTTATGGCAGGGTCAGCATTGCATGGGGTTGGCAGTGCACAGTGTAGCCGCAAAGTCAGCAACCAGGCCCGACACATTTGGAAATGCACCCCACCTCACCGGCAGGCTGGTGATCTTGTCTGCATTGCCATGGTGTGCGTAAATGGGCAGCCCCAGCTCGTGCTCCTTAGCCTGCAGGTCCCTGAAGCCCTTGAGCAGCTCATTCCCTGTACGTGCCCGCACAGGGCCTACGAAATTGTAGGGGTCCTCCTGAAACGACCTGACCACTTCAGGATCCTGCAAACGTGCAAGACATCCCATTGCTGTGACTGTTGGTGCCTGTCAAGCTTAGGATGCGAGCAGCCCCTGCATGCTCAGGTCCCTGCAGGGGACCAGGACACCTAAGGGAGTCAGTGATGTGCTATATGTGAGACGCCGGCCAGCCAAATGCAGCCTGTCACAAAGCTGGTCTCCTGCAGGCCTTATTTTTTGGCCAGCAGAGTCTGCATGCATACCCTGCTGAGTGCTGCAGGTTGCATACATGCTGGAATGCCACCCCAGAGATGCTGCCAAAGACTTAGAGCGGTGTCAGGCGCTTGCAGCAGCACAGCTCACACAGGCAAGCTGCCTGCTCTCAGGCAGGTGCCCACCTGGCTCAGGTACTGGGACGATACCGCTGCCACGATCCTGGCTCGAGGTAGCCACCTGGCCAGCAGACCACCCAGGGGTGCCTGCAGCCTGCACCACAGGGGCCAGCAACATCTGCAGCCTGGTAGGTCCGACCTAACACTTTTGGCTGGCAGAGCAGAGCAGAGCAGAGCAGAGCAGAGCAATGTGTTTCTGCAGTGCACTCTGTTCGGAGCAGCCACCAGACATGTCTAAACAGACCTTGAGCTACAATTGGTGGCAGGAGTGAGCCGAAGCACATCACTGGCAGCAACATCAGGCTGCAGCTCTAGATGTTGCTGACCCAGTACTGCGCGCAGATCCTCACCTCAGCAGGAGCGTCCATTCCACGTCCACGGCAGCTGAGCAGAGAACGAGGCCCTGCCAGACTGACTGGTCATGCAGCACTGTCTGCAGGCACCAGTGGCCTCATACAGCAGTGATAGCTGGTGCTACATGGATTGCTGCAGGCAGCAGGGGCACCTTGATGCAGCACCTTCCAGTGTTGCTGCACACCGCCTGATGTGCAGGTGTGCCGGGGACATGTGGCAGGTGCACAGGTTCCAGCTGTGATTCTCAGCAATGCTGTGCACTGCAGGGTGCACAGGTTGAGCAGCACAGCAAACTTTTTCAGGTTAGAGGTGTGGAACGTCTGCCTATAGTGGCTGCTGCAGGTGCTCACATGTGCAGCCACCAGCCCGCCCATGGACTGCCCGCCCATGACGAAGACCGTGCCTGCTGGATAGCCCTGACGCACCTCGCGCGCAAAAGCTTCACAGTCATCCACCTGCAGAACTAGCACCGAGCAGTCAGCAGCAGGTTGGGAGCGATAGCCAGCCCCTGGCTGGCTGAGCACAGCCTAGACCCCAAAGCACAGTGCGTGGCCCTCAGGAAGGCACACCATGTGAGAAGCCTCGTGGGTGATGTCCGCTCTGTGCAGCGCAGGAGCTCTGCAGACCCACCAGTGGGAGTGGTGTCACACACGCTGTCAAGAGTAGCGCAAGCACTTCCACCTCTCAGCAGACACAAGCACAATCTCAAGGCTTGACTGGGGTGAGGTTGCTTCCACGTCAGAGGTACCCCTTGCTGCTGGTGAGGGGACCACGCAGTAGCCCCCCAGCACCTGATTGAAGTGCTCAACCGGTCGTACAGATGTCTAGAGCTTCACAGTCAGGGAAAGTTTCAAACATTGCCCAACCCGAGCAAGAGCAGCGCTTGACTTCTAGTGACAGTAGCTCAGCGTCAGGTAAAGGGAAGAAGGCCTGGCAGACAGGCCTGGCTCGTGCGCAGGTGTCCCTCAGCAGGTCTTGCTGCAGGGGCTGGCACTGCTAAGCCCTTTTGCTGCATTGAAAGGGGCTGTCAAGACGCCCTGCGCTGCATTTGCGGGGCCGCCAAGCCTCAGCAGGTGCAGCATCAGTGCCAGGCCCTAGAGCAGGACATGTCAAAGCTGGCAGCAGAATATAGAGGTGTGTGCTGGAAGGTCTCACCAGGTGGCGATAGTCCCACACCAGGCAGCGCGCATCCTCTTCATTCGGCTCGCTGCCCCCGTGGCCATGCGCCTCCTGGGCATGCACAGCGATCCCGCGCTGCACTAGCTGCCCAAACACTGCAGGCGTGGCATTGGTGCATTGCAGAGACTGGAGGCCCAGAAGATGCTGCCCGGCAAGTGCTGGCTGCCCAGAGACTGGACTGGCCAGGCCACCACAGGCACAGCCCTTGCAGTCCAGCACTGTGGAGGACACAATAGACTGGGCTCCGATCACCGCTGACATGGCTCAAGCTACAGAAACCTTTGCCACAGTGTGAGGCCCACCTTGCTTGTACCTGCACAGGGGCAGCATGGCTGCTCAGCACTGATTTGAGTCACCGGCAATTGAGCGAGGCTCTCCTGATCACTTGCCTGCCCAGGTGTTCCCCGTATCCATGGTGAAAGACCAGAACTGATCTGATGGCTTCTGTCGTGTCTGGCTGATATGCAAAAGTACGGAGCTTTTGCTGCCTGCGCACAGGCAATTTTGTTTGAGGGTGATGCATAATGTTCATGGCTGCAACAGATTGATTGCACAGACCTGCTGTTGATACGGTGGCCCTCCTCTACTTTCATTGCACCTGCCACAGAGACAGAGCGCTGTTGGCTTATGACCAGCAAGAGGTGTCGCCTTTGTGGGACTGCAAGGAGCCTGCTGGTGATCCGGCAGCTATTGCTGAGATGCATGAGGCTGGCATTTCTAGCAGTAGTCAAAGCTTTGACCTCCGCCAAGGAAGGTCTAATTTGGCACCACACACACACCACCAGGAAGTTGAGTCATGGGAGCCTCTTACCCATCTGTCAACTTTGAGGGAGCTGATCATTAAGGCTGACATTGGGCGGCCGTTTCCAGCAGTTGATCTAGATGCGTTTCCTGCCATGCAGTGCTTCTCTGCCAAGAACTGTTCTGGTGTCAAGGGGCATGTGCATGGTGCGTACATTGAGACTGGGTTTGTCAAATCACTCTGTCTGACAGGCATCAGGCCTGCCTAGCTTTTTGTGAGGTTCCAAGTAGTTCCTTTTGAAAGCAACAGTATTTTGCTGCAATATATTGCTGCCTGTACCCATGTAAAAGGCGCCCTACTTGCCATCAGATGTCACCAAACCCTGTGCAATATGCGGCAGAAAGCCACAAAGAGCTCAGCAATGAGCAAAAGCTCAAGCTTGTGACAAGACTGCTGTGTCACGCCAAGGTAGGCTGGCAAGTGCTTTCTCAGCTCTGCCCCTGCATCACGGTTGGCAGTGCTCTGTGCTCCATTGTGAGTAATCCTAGCTGTGCCCTAGCCGACAAGGCACCCAAGGGGTCCTCAGCTGGCACACCCCCACCTGACAGAAGGCTACGCTGCTTTGTCTTCATCTCTTCCCTGCGTGCAAGCAATCCAGTTCGCAGATGCCGGTACCCTCACAATGATCTACCTGCAAAACTGCCACTGGGCAGTCAGCAAAAAGGAGTGACAGCCAGGCCCTGGCTGACTGGGCACAGCCTGGCCCCCAAAGCACACTGTGTGGCCTGTGCAGCAAAGCAAACCACGTACAAGGCTGCTTGAGTGGTGTCGACTTTCAGTGGTGCAGGTGCTCTACAGACCCAACACGTGGGATCAGTATCACGCAAGCTGTCAAAATCAGCGCAAGCAGCTGCCCCAACACTGCAGGCATGGCAATGTCACATTGCAGACGGTGAGTTCCCAGCGCATGCTGCACGGCAAGTTCTGACTGATCAAAACTGAAGGTGTAAGCCCCACCAATCTGGCGGACTCTTTGTAGATCAGCATGTGAAGTATACAGCGGGCTGGGCTGCAATGACCACTGACATGGCTCAAGCTATGGACAGCTTTGCTGCCACAGGGCAAGGCCCACCTTGCCTGCACCTGCACAGGGGCGGCATGACAGCTCAGCACTCACTGCTGGCATCGACAAGTTAGAGAGGCTCTCCATAGGCAGGTCAAGGTAGTCATGATGAATATGGCTTGGAAACATCGAGACCTTCTTGATTTCCTCCGCTTGTCTGACTGCATGCAGGCATTTCTGTTTGAGGGCAGTACATGATCTTCAGGGCCGCAACAGACTGACAGCACAGACCTGCTGTTCATGCGGTGGCCCTTTGATACTTTTCCAATGCAGCTGCCAAAGTAACAGGGCGCCATTTGTTCAAGGCCAGCAAGTGGGGTCCCCTCTGTGGGACTAGAGGTGACCCCACTTGCCAGCCTGAAAGCAGGCTGGTGATGCATGAGCATTTCTGTAAACAGTCAAGGCTTTCACTTTTACTTCCTTTACTTCTTACACTTCCATGCGAGGTGCTGTCTTGCAAAGTGTCCGAGGCCTTCTTCGTTCAAGGAAGTGCTTTGCTGCGGTTCTGCCTCCCCTTGGCATCACAGGATCGCCATTCCTTGCAATCACAGAATCCAAGTGGCGACAGCAATCGTGGGACACAGCACGACAATGCAGGAGATCTGTTGTGACCCACAGCACTGAACAGGCTGACAACTTCCTGGTGGTGCATCCCCGCCAGCGCCCTCTTGAGCATCTGCATGAGACTCTGAAGCTGGTGGAAACACTGACAGGTAGGTACTTGTGCCACCCCCTTGTTCTGCAGGCTTTGCTGCATGCTCAGGCGCCCAGCGTGACCTTGGGCACAACCTGCTGCGCTGCTACTCTTCAGGGTCCTCATGCCGCCACCTGGTGCTGGGTCGAGGCAGCCAGAAGAAGGTCAGCAGTGCCACCTACATTGGGCCAGGCGCGGTCAAGAAGGTGGCTGCCACCTGCCAGGAGATGGGGGACATCACCAGGTGAGCAGGCGCCACCGTCTGAGGTACGGTTCTGTATGCTACACTCAGCATCATCTGCCATCGGCAGCCAGGAGGCTCACTCAGCCTCGCTGGGAAGAATGAAGCACATGACCACAGTCTAAGTGGTTATTTCATGCGGCTGCAGGCCACCATGGGAGCCAACTTGAATGGCATTCCCCAGCGCCACCAATGAGGGCTTTCGCAGGCTGGCTGCCAACAGCTCAGCTGCAGACTGATTGCCACTGGCTCTGCTGCAGGCTGATTATGAATGCCAACCTGAATGGCATCCACCAGCGCAACCTGGAGGCTGACCTGGGCCTGCCAGTCATGGACAGGCGGCGCCTCATTATCGAGATCTTTGCCAAGAGGGCGCGCACCAGAGAAGCTCGTCTGCAGGTGGTTGCTGCACAGCCTTGCGTGCAGGGCAGCAGTTTTGAGGCACAGAAGGTCTCTCTTTGCTATGATGGCTTGCAATGGGAAGATTCCGCCTGAACATGGCCTTTTGTGAGGTGACACCAGGTGCATCTCAAGCAGCTTGCTGTCAGCATGGGGGTGTCGCGCAGAAGGCATCCTGCCTGGGCAGCAGGTTTTCTGTAGTTAACATGTGTCCTTTTGCCGAGATAGTGCGCGTCAGCGAGACCTGCCTGCAAGCGTGCATCTGATCTCAAGCTCATAAGCTTGAGTTCGTCCTGGGTAGGTGGCTCTGATGAGGCATGTGCCACTCCCTTGGGTCAACCCATTTTGCAGCTGTCGTAGCAAAATGCTCACGAGTGCAGCTGCATCATTGCTTGGGCAGGCGTGCGGCAGCAAAAAGCGTGCATCTGCCAGAGCCAACTCTGAGGCTCTGAGATGCGCCTCCTCAGTGGCTGGCCAGCCGCCACTGCCTCACGGCAACATCTGAGAGGCTGTGATGACTGCACCTGTAATGGCGGGCAGGCAGCCACAGCCAGAGTGGGTTGTGTCTCAGGCTGCAATGCCTGCATCGCTGATGCCTGGCAGGTCCACAGCCTGCTGGGGCCCTTTACAACAATATGATGCATATATCTGTCTCCACTGCTGATCAAGGTGCCCAGCCGTGCAGCCTAAACATGGCCTAGTGCTTCTCATGTCATGCCTGGCATCAGCCTTTGCCAGGCCTGCCAGGGTAAGGCAAACTGGCGGGACGTGTTGGAATTGATGGTTTGCAGAGGTCTGCCTAAAGCGCAGCCAAGCCCCAGCCACCCTGCTGCAGGTGGAGCTGGCTGCTCTTGATTATCGGGCTTCCAGGCTGGTGCGGGGGATAACAGCCGAAGGAGCGCGGGGCGCCTTTGGGCAGGATGGGGAGGCCAGCACAGAGGTTGTCAGCGCACGGTAAGGCTCCGCGTTGTCTGCTGAAGGTTCAGGGTGGTACCAAGCGGCGTCAGCAACGGCTGTGCCCAGTAACTTCAGGCAGCTGGCGCAGAGGTCATCAGTGGGTCTCTAATTGAGGCTGCAGATGGAGCTTGAGATTGCAGTCAAATCTATATGTGTGTGGTCATCTATATGTGTGTGGTGCAACTCGCAATCCTTTCACATATTCTCTGACAGATCAGAGAAGCCATAGATGCCTGCAGGTGTTCCCTTTGTTTGGTGCTGTTTAGTGCGCGTACCAAGCCTAGAAACATGAAAGCTCTGCACTTCTGTGGGGGTTGCCGCAGCTGCAGACGTGTCCAGCGCCGGCAGTCAACTGCCGCCAGCCGCTGTCAGAGTACTGCTTTGTGCCAGGGCAGCATGCCCTACATGGCATGGCTGTGTGCAGGCAGCGCGGACGGAGCGGCGCGGCGTCAGGAGGCCTGGGAGGCGCAGCAGGGGCTGGTGAGTCTGAGCTGCAGCTCCAGAGGAGGCGCTTGGCCACTCGGCGCAAGGCTCTGCTGGCCAAACTTGGCGAGGTGGGTTGCCTGGGCTGCTGTGTGGCTGCACCTGGTAATGCAGGTGCAGTGCAGTTAAGCTCACAGCAATAGCACAGCATTTGGCTTCCCTGCAGGCACAGCTGCCGCTGTCCTGGCTTCTAGCACATGCACATCAGCCTGCCGTCCTCCAGCAGAGGGCAGCCTAGACCTCGACAGCCCTTGTGGTGGCCCTTGCTGCTGTTATTGTGCAGGTCCAACCAAGCTGGCGCTGCAGCAATCAGGTAGCCGAAGCACGGCAGACCTGCAAAAGCCTGACAAGGCTGTTATGGGAAGAGCGCAGCACCAATGAGTGTTGCACCTGCGGCAACATGCCAAGCGGAGCCTGTTGCGCTGAAGGCTTAGTGCGCACAGGAGCTGCGGCTGTGTCTGGCTGCCAGGCTGTGTACCTGTGCCTGCTGGCCCAGAGTACAGCGCATTGTGAGTCCTGAAGGCATTGCAGGTGGCCCTTGTTGCCTGCAGGTACAGCGTACGCGGGAGCTGCAACGAGGCAGCAGCCGTCGCGCTGGAAAGGCTGTGGTGGCCGTCATTGGGTACACCAATGCGGGGAAGAGCTCGCTGACGCAGGCGCTCAGCAAGAGAGACATGGGCGTGCAGGACAAGTGAGCTGGGGTGCGGGACAGGCCAGGACAGCTTGACACAGCGTGTACCGGCCTGGTGCAGGGGTGGAGGTCGTACTCGGCGATGGCTCCCCCTTGCACAGGCGATTTTCTACAGGACTCGAGCATGCAGGGCGGGGTGCAACTCAACATGACAGCTTGCATGGGGATGGTCACCCTTACATAGCTGCATGCCAGCTGGTGCTCGTCAAGTGAGCTGGATAAGGTGTTTGAGCTGATTGAGGTTTGGAATGGCTTCCGCTGCACAGGTATGGTGCCATCGAGCAGGAGGGACATGAGCATGTAGGACAAGTGAGCTAGTTGCAGAACAGGTGGGACA
Source organism: Asterochloris erici (assembly GCA_019693375.1). NCBI lineage: Eukaryota > Viridiplantae > Chlorophyta > Trebouxiophyceae > Trebouxiales > Trebouxiaceae > Asterochloris > Asterochloris erici. The sequence continues at coordinate 6,829 of JAAMXJ010000584.1, read as the reverse complement.
ACTGGGCCAGGTGGGACTTGCTCGCTTCGTCTGATGCAAAACGCTTTCAAGTCTCTCCCTGGCACAGGCGTTGGGTATGGGTGCGATGGACATGCATGAGCAGTGCGCGGGGGTGCAGGCCAGGTGTTGCTGCACAAGAGAGGTGTGGCTTTGAATCTGTGCGGATCTTGACTGGGTTGGAGGCTTCCTGTAGCACACCTCACCGTTCCCTGGCCTAAAAGGCTTGGTGTTGAGGCTGCCCCTCCCGCTGCAATGGGCACAGCTGCATGCGCGCTGCGGACTGCACTCATGGAGGCGCCTGCCTGCGCTGCATGCCATGCCACAGGTCTGTTGCTGCACAGCATGGCGCATCATGAGTCTGCCCCAAGGCCCCGCTCAGCGCACTAAGACAGATGAGCAAGCCCGCATCCTGCTCACAACATGGGAAGCATGCACATTCCAGCCTGACAAGATCTGCTGGGCTCACCTGCAAGGGCATGCAGCAGTCCTCAGAGAGAGTCATGTGCCTGCTACGGGCCCACTTATGATGCCCCTTTATGCAGGCTTTTTGCAACTCTGGACCCGACGTTAAGGCGGGTCATGCTCCCTTCGGGGCGTGAGGCGCTCCTGAGCGACACAGTGGGCTTCATCACAGATCTGCCTCCTCAGCTCATCAGGGCCTTCAAGGTGAAGGCATCAAGCCTCACCTGTTTTGGGCTCACACTTTCATCAGCTTAATGACAACCAGCAGTCAACACTGGCCCCTCTGATCACAAACCAAATGTGCTCACAGTCGCACTCAGTAGGCCCTGGTGTCAAGCTGGTCCACTTCGGCATTGGTGGCCCACAGCAGGCATCACTGGCTGTCAGCCCGCATGGCGAATCAGCCTGTGCGTGCCTCTGGCGCTGCCCAGTCATGTGAGAAGTCCTGTTCCAGTAGCCACAGGTCCATCAGCAGCAGGTGGTTCCCATGGCATTTACATGCAGACTGTGCTCCATCGTGGGTTTGTATGTATAGCTTCTGCCTGCTGGGACAGGCTGCCTGGCTTGGTTCCAGGTGGTGGCTTCTGCTTGCAGTCCTGCTTTGGGTCAGCCACATCTGTGCCTGCCTACTTCACAAGGAGCTAGCAATCCCATGGGCCTCTCTGTGGAGCTGCAGGCCAGCTCACGCTGCACGCCAGCAACGTTGCGCTGTCCCTGCTTCCTGCCTGGGTGTCCTGTGTGTTGCCCTCTTGGGAGAGCAATTAGCAGAGTGCTCCTTCTTTTCCCTGCGATCCTTGCGGCCATGCATGCTTTCAATGTGCAGTGTTGTAGCACTGGGCATTTTGGCAGCAGAATGTCGGGTGTGCTGCCAGCAGCCACCTGGTCAAGTCTGCTACGCCGCAGGCTACACTGAAGAAGGCAGATCTGCAGCTCACTCTGCTTGTTGCATGCTCAGAGCTGCATGTGCCGGGGCACAATGCTATGGTGCGGTGCTTCTGCACAGACGCTCTGCATCACCATTGCTTCGTGCTGACTGCGCTGCAGTCCACGCTGGAGGAGGTAACCCAGGCAGACCTGCTTCTGCACGTCCTGGATGCAAGCTCGCCCTACGTTCTGCAGCAACGAGAGGCCGTCATGCAGGTGGGGCTCCTGCTTTGACCAGCTTTGCTGACGTGTGAAGTCAGCAGCAGTTAGGGACAAGGCTTGTGGAGTAGGGGCGGGCCACTGCATCCCCATGCCCAGGCTACCTGCTTGCTTTGCTGCTGTGCGTAGCCGCACAGGCCAGATTTCCAATGCCTCTGCTGCAGTGCCACTGCTTCCTTGCCGTGAGGTCGTGAACGTGTCTCCTTTTCTGCCGCAGCTGGCAGCATTGAGCAGTAACGGCCTGTCTGTGCTCTGGCTGAGTGGCAGTCAGTGGGCAATGCAGCACCCCTACTCCACATGGGAAGTCTGCCCCTGCTGCAGCTGCTGGCAAACCAGCAGCTGCCCCTTGGTGGCATGCATCCACACGCATCTGTTTGCAAGATAATGCCCCCACTGTGTCCGCTGCACTTGCTGACCAGCCTGGGCACCCCTTTCACCCCAGATGTGTATGCCGCCTGCATCTGCCTGCTGTGCTATTGAACAGATTGGGCATTCCTCATGTGTGGGCAACATCAAACTTCCAAGCGTGTGCCTGTGGTGCAGATGCTGTCCAGCCTCATTCACCCCGCAAGAGTCCTTGTCTTGCATCTATGAGCCGGTTATCTGAGTTGGCGCTCATGAGGCGACTGCCTTTGCTGCAGGTGCTGGCCAGCCTGGGAGTCCCTCAGGAGCGTCTGATGCGGGACCTGCTGGAGGTCTGGAACAAGACCGACCTGCTGCAGGATCCTGTGGGCGCCCAGTTGCACTCTGTGCAGACGCAGCAGACCGAGCTGCTGCAGAAGGAGCAGCAAGCTCAGGCCGCAGCTGCAAGCTCCACCCAGGGCGATGCACCTGCTGGCTGGCCGCAAGGGAAAGTTGCAGCAGGCTTGATGGATGGAGAGGGCAGTGCAGGCCAGCAGGCTCCTCTGCAGCCTGACAACGCACCTGCCAACTCAGATGTGGCCAGTCCTGGACACCTGGCTCCTGAGAGCTCACCCCAAGAAGGTGCAGTTGCAGACCAGCAGGCGCATATTGCTGATGGCAGCGTCCCAGCAGCCTCAGATCCGGAGGCTTCTGCAAGCATGGCTGATCAGGCTGCTGAGGAGCTCAGTCAGGCAGAGGCTGCTGAGGAGCTCAGTCAGGCAGAGGCTGCTGCAGATGTACCGAACCCAGGCAGCTGGGAGGGTCAGCCGCCCCAGCAGCTGAACACTGCTGCTGCTGCTGCCACGGCAGCTGCTCAGGGGGAGGATGGGCGCCTTACTGGGGGTGTCAGACCCACCATGGTGTTTGTCTCGGCCAAGGAGGGCCGTGGCTTGCAGGATCTGCTGCTGGAGATTGACAGAAAGGTGCGCTTGGCGTGTGAGATCTCTGTCGGTTTCTTTACTCCTGGCCATGATGGCCTGCAGCAGCCATGGCTGACTCTCGCATGTCCGCGGCGTCAAGCTCCTGCAGGTCTCAGGGGTGTGTCTGCCTGCAGCTGGCAGCCTGGCTGTGCAGCAGCCATTGCCTTGGCCATACCAGCTGCCACCTCCTGAAATGCTTCGTCTTGCATCTTGCCAGTGTTTCAGGCTCAGGCCTTGCGATAGCCTATGTTTCGCTGCAAATCTTCCAATGATGCAGCCCAATGTGTTGGCTGCAGATCAGCCAGCGCTGAGCAGGTAGCAGCCTGAGCTGGTTGTTGCAGCCCTCTGTTGCAAAGGGGTCAGGTGACGTGCCTGCCTGCAGGTCAGCCTGCGGTGCGCAACCAGGGAATTTGCTGATGGCGCAGCCAGGATGGGCCCGAGGATGCTGCTGCAGGTGAGCTGGTAAGGGAGTAACCCAAAAGGCCTGAATGCCGTGGGCGGCTCTGCCGCCAGTCACACTTTCTTATACTGAGTGTTGCTTGCCACAGGCTCCACAGCCCTCGTGTTCCTTGGCTGCATTTGTGCAGCCCGCAGCAGGCTCCACCTTGCGTTCTGCCTGCAGAGCATGGTGGGCCCCCCGCATCGTTTCAAGCAGCCTGGGAGGGACATCCAACAGACCTGGAGCAGTTCCGAGGATGCCTGGCTGGAGCAGCATCCAGGGGAGCGCCAGGCAGACTCACCAGAGACCGACTCAAAGCCACAGCATGACAGCAGCCTGTCTGAGTCTGTTGGTGACGGCTCTGCGCAGCCGGCCTGGCTGCACAGACTCAGGAAGCAGCGTTTGTAGGGCAGACACGACCAGCATCTCAGTGGCCTGGCCTGCTAGGAACCATCATGCAGCGTTGCACTCTGCATGGCACGCGCATCATTGAACATACCGCCAGGGTTGCCATCTGCTCCAGATTTGGAGGCTGTGCATCGCTCATTGAGGCAACGCCCATGGCGCATGCCTGACCTGCCTGCAATGCGTAGCCTGCGCCTGAGAGCGTGACTGTTGGCGCCGCTGTATCTCTGTGGCCATTGCAGCTAGCTAACCTATGTACACACTTTTGGGAATATTTGACTGGCGGATACTCGCTTGTCTATGATAGCTTCCTGTGACAATATGTAGAAGATACCATCATGTAGCCTGCCAACATCACACTTCAGCAACAGGGAAAAGCGAATCAGTTGCTGTTTGTCTGCCTGCTGCTGCTTCTGAAGTTGCACAAGCTGCATTTGCAGATCAGCAACTTGCTGGGGCTGAGCTGCACCTGCTGCTGCTGAGCAACCTGCTGCAGCAGGCTGCTGACCAGCCGTTGGATGCCGGGTGGTGTGGCTGTGAATGTTTGAAGACTGGCTATGACAATCATGCAGCAGCATCATTTGCAGATGTAGACAAGACTTTCTTATGGGCAGATCATCATAGGGCCCCTGATCTGACCTTAGGCAAAACCCTGGCTGAGCCCTCTGGGCAACTTCTTTCTTGCGAGAAGAGTGGGCATTTGGGAGCATTTGGAGATTGCGAGGTGCGCCACGACTGTGAAGATCACTTTGACAGCCTGCTAGTGTATGCTGCAGCAGATGGTGTCTTGCTTCACTGTCAAAAGGTGCATCCCTGCTGTCAGTGTGAGCCACTCGTGTCTGCAGCCAAGGCAGCCGCCACAGTGGGGTTCCCGAGCCACAGGACGGAGCTGTAGCAGCAGTCAGGTGCATCACTCCGTCAAGTATAATATGATTGGCCTGTTGCAGGGCACCGGGGATGGCAGCTCGTGAGGACAAGGGTCCATCAGGGAACCCGCGGAAGATACGGAGGACTGGCTTGACCACAGTGGAGCATATTGAGACTGCCAATGTGGATGAGCTGAGTGATGGCACAGAATTGACGCGGCCTGATGCACATGAGGCTCAGCTGAGGGTTGGGAAGGCGCTTTCTGGCCAAGGTACGCATGGGTGGCCACGTGACTGCCCTGACGGCTGGCCTGAAATGTGTGTACTCCACCTTGCCACCTGCTGGGCTTGCTTGTACCAGCAGAGCTGACGGTGTTTGCCAGCCTGCATTGTGGCTGGAAGTGACATTGCGTGCTGGGTCAGGAAACTTACGCAAAAGGATACTTTGTCCCTTTGGCTTGTCTGCTGTGGCAAGACACTGGAGCCAGCACTATGATGCAGGCACCACGTTAGACAGCACTGCAGCGGTAGACAAGCCAACAGGCATTGTGAAGGAGGGACAAGGCCAGCAGGCAGACATTGTGAAGGAGGGACTGGAGGGACCTGAAGAGCTCCAAGGCTCCCTCAAGCAAGCGTCTAGCCCCAAGCAAGGCTCCATGAACATGACTGATGTGGAGAGCACTCCAGTTGGCAAGGCAAGTCAGTCTGCCGTTGTCAGCATTGCAATGCTGGCAGACGGCAAGCCTCGTGTCACTTATGGCTCAACGTAGCATGTGGGCGCTTATGGCAAGGCGACAAGCTTTCTGCATCACCTTCTCTATGAGCTACCGTGCTGAAAGGTGGCACTTGTTTTCAAGTCCCAAAGCAGCATTTATGTGTGCTGGAGCCTGCAATTCTTGCTGTGCAGTGCAAAGCTTGCCTTGCAAGACTATAGTGCAGCAAATACAGTCACCTGTACCGCCCTTGCCTGCTGTGGTCTTGCCTGCTGTGAGCACTGGGGCATGGCACACATCAGCTCCCCTCACCTCCGTCAATTGCCATGCAGGTGCTGTCAACCAGCAACTTTTTCGGTGACGGTCTGTTGGGTGAGCAGCTGGACTCTGTGTTGCCACACATCGACAACCCCGGTGAAAGGATTGCAACAGCCTTCCAGCTCATTCATGCAAATCGTCCTGAGGAAGGCTGGACCCTGCCAAGTTTCTTGCAGAAATGGTTCGAGACCTAACTGTATGGTCTTGTAGCTTTTTCAAGGTGAGTCAGGGCAATGTTAACGACCAGCTGACGCCTTGACCCACCTTGAAAACGCTACAAGAACATAATCTCTTTGTGGTGCTTCTTTGTGGTGCTTCTGACAATGAAGTGTATGAGGTGGCACTATCCCACTGTAAATCAGCACCATTCCGGGTGACGGACAAAACAAGCTTGAAAAAGACCATACCTTGAGACATCGGCTTGCTGATTACACAGCACGCACAAACTTTGCTTCACAGCTGACAATCAAATTCTTGTGCTCGTTGTTAACAAGGCTTAGGCAGACAATGGTCATGCTGATGACCTGCTGTACTTAGCCTGAAGGCTTGTATGTGTGCAATGCAATCTTTGCAGCTACGCGAAACTCCACAAGGATTATGACCAGCAAAGAGCAGGTGAGGGCATCAGGTGGCAAGCATGGGGCGCATTGGCATTGTGTGATGCTGCCTTGAAACGGTAACCTGGGTCTGCCACTCATTCAAAGCTCAGAGTCAAACTCAGGCATGCATACATATGTCCCAGAGGGCACAGAATTCACCCAACGGCACATTGACAGATGCCTGTGCCAGCTGCACTGCAGGAGACCCCACACCGCCACTGTACAATCAGCTCAGGAGATTATAGCCCGCTGGCTTCATACAAACAAAGTTATCACGCCAGTGGCGGGACTTGCAGCAGCATGGACCAAGGAAGTAGAAGGAGAAGGCTGCATGTACAGAATGCTGCGTCAGGGGAAAGTGTCTTGATGCAATCATTCAGAGTCACTGCCATCAGAGGCAGACATCTCAGCTGTAGCGTCCAGTGCTGCTTCACGCTCAACACAAGCCAGGGGCTTGGGGCAAGTGAAGAGCAATCAAAGCAGGCCAGACCTCAAGGGAGTAGGAGGTGTTCCGCAGGTTGGCGCTTACGCTCAGGCCACCTGCTGGTCACAGGCAGCCATG
>JAAMXJ010000582.1:0-66110 GCA_019693375.1 Asterochloris erici | reverse complement strand
AACCCTAAACCCTAAACCCTAAACCCTAAACCCTAAACCCTAAACCCTAAACCCTAACCCTAACCCTAACCTTAACCCTAACCCCTAAACCCCTTAAAACCTGAACCCAAAAACCCTAAACCCTAAACCCTCAAAACCCTAATTCCCTAAACCCTGAACCCAAACAGGCAGGGCACAGCTGACAGACAACCCCTTTGCCTTTGTGAACCTGGGCAGGCGTCCCTTGACCAAGACCAGCATGTCCAGCTACTTTCCCAGCATGCTCAACAGCATGGACTCCAGCTTTCCCAGGATCCCTCCATCACTGCTGAGGCACAGGTTAGGGCCACACTGATTGCTCCACCTGACACAGTGTTGAGGCATTTCCCTGAAACTTCTTAGATGAACCTGCATGCAATTTGAGACCCAAGACTCAAACTTGTGAGAGTCTGACAAGGCTTGCACTAGTAATGGCACGTCACACCTTCCCCTGCAGGGGCTGCTTCTAATTTGACGGTGGTCCCTCCAGGAGCCCATCGGATGGTGTTTGGGTTTTCATGCCTGAGTGCTGAGACATATCGATGCAGAGTGTTTAGAGGTCAGTCAAAGTGTCCCAATGGGATTCAATCTGCGCCCGGCTCTAGCAGTAAGCTACACAGCGCATTGTACTCTTCAATCGTTAGTGCCTTGGCCTGCAGCATCTGCAGCTGTCGCTCCAGCCCGATCCGGCCGTGCAGAGCCTCCCCCAGCCAGCGCAGGCGGAAGGCAGCCAGGCCAGTCAAGAATGCCATGACAACCAGCTGCCACTGAGCATCCTGCAAGCCATCAAGGTATGGTATGCATCAGCGGCAAGTTGAGAAGAAGCCATATGACTGACTCTACCTCTGAGAGCTAAGGCAGACACGCAACATAAGTACAAATGAGACACCCAGGTTGTGTTGCACAGCTCACACTCCAGGCAGTGATGTAAGCTCATCCCTTTTGGCTGAAAGGGAAAGCAGGTTGCGCCCCTCCTACTCCGCAGTGCGGCGTTTGACAGGAATGTGAAGGTACCCAGGTCCTTTCAACATCACAAACACTCAATCCCAACACAGGTCTCATGTCACCACCAGATTTGGGTGCAGGGGCTGGCTCATGCCCCACGCTGCAGTTGGAGAACAGCACCTCCCTGGTCCACCATGCTGCAGTCTACAGCTGCAGTCTAAAGGAAGCGTGGAGGCAGCTGAACTACATGTGGCCACCCACCTTGAACGCAGGGACCGGCTCTGCCCCCATGCTGAAGGTGGAGATCAGGCCATGCACCTCTCGCTCCACTGTGCTGTGGTCCACAGGGATCTGAAGATCTCTGATGACGGTGGGCACTGTGCGTGCCATGATGCGATGCAAGGTCCTGCGAGCGTCCTGAGCCTGCGGGAACAGGAAAGTGGGCTGTTGAGGGACACGGTTCCCAGCAAGGGGCCAGGTCGTCCCTTTTGCCATGCATTCAGGTGCATCGCCAGGGGCACAGCTGCTGCAGAAGTGAAGCAGAGCATGACTGTTTCATGCCTGCCAACTCTGTTGAGCAGAATTTCCAATTGAAAGGCTACTTCACACCCCACATGAATGATTAACGACATCACTGCGCAGGCGCAGGCTGGAGCAGACTCTGAAAGCCTGAGCAACAAGCATGCCTATGCCAGCTGCCAAGAGCTCATTCATGCAGCAGGGCTGCTCCTGAAGGCAACCCAATGGCTATCATGGCACACAGCATTTACGTCAGCCCAGCTGCAGCATCTCTCAGATGCTATGGCTGCCCACCTGAGCTGGATATGCCCGCTGCTCTGCGGCATATGTGGTGCCAGGGTCGGCAGGTAGGCCAGTGGGCTCATTGCCCGGCTCAGGCACGTGCAGGTAGCTGAAGGTCTGCGGGGAGGTCCAGGTGTCCAAAAAGTAGTACATGGAACCAAAATAGGTAAGTTCCGCATGGAAGTCTGCAGAGGCAGCAGGGAGCTGCATCATAGTGGAGATGAGCATCGCAGTTGCAGTCAGGTCACGCAGTGCATCTGCTCAGCTGTGCCACCACTCTGGCGGCGCCTCCTGCCTTGGAGTGCCATCATGTCCTGCCAATGAAGATGCTGTGCGATGGGGACCGCCACAAAAGACAGCCGCAACCTGCTGGTCAAGCAAGTTTCCATAGGTGGGTTTGGGCTGCCCTGCGGTCTGCAAGCTTGCCACTGGAGTGCAGCCAACTTGCATTGGATTGGCGCGGGGCTCATAAGATCAAGGTGTATACTGGCCCCTCTCTTTGAAGCTGCTGCAGCTCAAGGCCAGTTGTTGGCGGCAGCTCACCTCCCTCTGCCTGCTCCCACTGGGGCAGGCCCTGCAGAACCTCCTCATCGCTGTCCCCCGACTCGGCCAGGTACCGCTGCACCAGCTCGTCCCCCTCGCTGTCAGAGTCAGACGCTGCAGGCACCTGCAGCCAAGCAGCTAACATAGGTCCCTGTGCCTGATGACCTGTGCAGCGTGCAGGCAGAAGGCAGCATTGCTGAATTAGCAGGAGGTGGTGCTGCCACAGAAAATGTTGCAGGCACCTGCTTCATGACAGGTGTGTTGGCGTCTGATGCATCTGCAGGCCACAGGGAGACCAGAGTGTTGTTGCGACAGCAGAGAACTCTTGCTCTGGTCTCTCTGCCTGTGCTTTCAAAGTCAGAGGCTGCAGGCACCTGCAGCCACAGCATACCAGCGTCTCTAAATTCTGAATTTCACTTCCCAGCATGCAGGCAGAAAAGTGCAGGGCCGCAATGGCAAGAGGTGGCACCGCCAGCACCGGCTGCCTGCCCCCCTGCAAAGACTTGCAGCAGCAGGCAAAGGGTGGCCTTCCTAGGCAGAGCTGCATCCGCATGGCTCACTTGCCATCAGCCCCATGGTTGCCTTGGCAGCTGCTAACTATGCTTGGGATCATTTTTCTGTACAGCTTCAAGTCAGACAGAGTGAATCGCAGCAGGCACTCTGGCAGGCACCTGGTGAATTGCTGTAGGCATGCCCAGCGCACCTGGGCCTCATCAAAGGTGACACGCTTCCTGCTGGGCGCTGGCAGTTGCTCATCAACTGTGGTCTGCACAGCAGGGGCATGTGGATGGTGGTGTTGGATGTAGCCCTGGGCGGTCTGTGCCAGAGCAGCTCCTGGGTCAGTCTCTCCGGGGTCATAGACCTGCACAGAGTTCATTCAGTCTTTGTGCAGAGGCTGTGGTTTGGAGATGTGCCCAGAGGTGGGCAGCACCATCACTTTTGGTGCTTGCTGGAGCTCATCTGTGACCGCTCACCTAGGGGCATGCCTCACATGTGCAGAGGGTGACAGGTGCACCCATAGCCTGGGCTAGACAGCAGGGGTATGCTGGGCATGGCTCCAAGGCGGTCCCTAGATGCCTGACTTGTGCAAGAGGCAGCATTCCCCAGTCACCTTCAACTGCCCGAAGCGCGCCGCCATACTATGCTGGCTGGCCTCGAGCGGATCATCAGCATCGCTGATGTCAAAGCACAGCACTGGCGGGGCACGCAGTGCCTGTGAGCTAGCTGCCTCTCCGCCAGTCAAAGCTTTGGCTGCTGGCCTGGCAGCGGACGGTTCCTGCTTGAACTGAGTGGGAGCGCTGCCCTGACTAACCTCGAGATCTGGGGATGCCAAAGTACCTGCAGCATCTGCTGCAATTTAGCTTGCAGCAGTTCCAACCCCTGTCCATACTCTGCCCTTGAGATGTTACAGGCCTGGCATCCTGTACTGTGATGCATGTGCAGGCAGTTGAGTACGGTTGCGGCCACGGCGCAGCCAAGCACTGCTCATCGGCAAAGTACCCTCACTGCAGCGCAGCAAGCATAGGCTTTGGATTGAGTTGCTAGCGCAGTTGACCCTGATAAGCAAATGCTGGCAGTATGTCCAGGCAATGGTCAACTCAGATCCTGGGTTCTGTGTGGTGTGCTGGCAGTGGGGGGCAGCATGGTGACATCAGCTCCAGGCAACAAGCTGCCCTCCATCTCTGGTGACCAGCGCACCAAAGATGCCAAGGTGACCGCTGGGGCTCACCTGCATTGGCCACTACAACAGCTGTCACTCCCAAATTCAGATTGCCTGCAGTCACATGCGCTGGCTATGCCAAGATCTGCATGGACCAGGATCTGCCAATCGCAGCCCTGCAGTCACCTGTAACTGCCATCCAAATGCGACTTTGTTGCCATAATCATGTGCCTGCTTGTACCAGCAGCCACAACAGCTTGCTGCAATCATCTCCCAAGCAGTGACCTGTGATGTCATCACCTGGGATGGCGGGCGTCATGACCTGCACAGTCCAGTGAGAACCACCTCATCTACACTGGCCGCCACAGCAGCTGCTGTCTCATCACCTGCTGATCACCTCTACCCGCCTGCACTGGCCAGCCTAACAGCCCATCCTCAAGGCCCTCACTGTCACGCGCTGTTGACCCGGGCTGAGCTCACTATACTGGCTGCCACAGGAACTGAAATCTGTGTCACCTCTGCTCACCTGTGGTGGGTGCCCCGGCGGCTGCTTTACCACCACTTGTCCAACCTGTTCACCTGTGCTGGTTGATACATCAGCTGATTTGTCATCATCTGCATTTCTGCACTGCCGCCGGCTGGAGAAGCGGCTGTTGCGGGGCGCCTTGGGTTCTGCGGGAGCTTTTGAGGCGGGCACTGGCTGGCGCTCCTTCACAGTGTCCTGCAAGGCACCCCGACTGTGTTTCTGGGGCTCTTCAGGGCCAGCCACAGCACCTGCAGGAGTGCAGCAGCATGGTTACTGAGCTGTGGCTGAGCTCTGGGAGATGTAGCTATCCTAGCCACCACTGGCGTCCGCTTGACTGCTGCACTGGGGCGCACGCATGCAGTCGGCAAGTCCTGCTGCTGAAGGCCTCCCAATCATGGGCAGCTTGGACATCAGGTCGGCAAATCTTGCAAGCTCAATGTACCTTGCTGGTGAGGGAAAGGCACAGCAGAAGCCATGGCCTCAGTGCTGATCTCTGCTGCTGCCCCCTGGTCAGGGATGGGGCTGCTGCCTGGTGGGTGCTGGCATTGCCCAGGGACAGATGACGTGCCTGATGGGCCTCTGGCCAGCTGTGCAGCTGCAGGGTCGGCCAGGTTGGGCCCCATGTCAGCATTGCTGGATACTATTGGAACAGAGGGCGACGCAGCTGAGGTCTGTGTCTGGGGGGCGCGGGTGACCCTCTGCTTGGGAGTGTACCCCTCCACAGCGCCTGATGTCACCAGACCCCGGGCTGTTTTCACAGCACCTCCAGCAGCAGCTGAAGACCCCTGGTCTGCTGAGGCCTGCGCCACCTCAGCAGGGTCCCTCTCCTGCACACCGAAGCAGATCTCCTTACGACCAAGCAACAAGTCAAGCTTCTGTGCAGGCATTCAGCAGCTGCGCAAAGGGGCAGCAATGCTAGCACTGCCTCATGGCTTGACAGGTGCCAGCTGCAAAAGGGGTCCTGACGTTCTAGCCGGAAGCACCGTAGCACAGGCTTGTACACAGAATTTAGAGCAGAGCTGAACTTCCAGCATTGAGGGACCCTCTCGGCGGCTCCACACTAGCATCATGCAGCCACAGGTGGGGAGCTTGATGGCAACCTAAAGCCAGCAGACAGTCACAACCTGCACAGTCGCCAGCATGACGGGGTTCTTGCTGGTGCCTGCCGCATACTTCTTGCCCCTGGGCGGATGGCTTGCCGCTTGGGGCTGGGCTGCTGCAGGCGCCGGCTTCCCAGGGACGTGCAAGAATCTGGACATGGCAGCATCCTCCTCTCCAAGGTGCCCTGCCACCAGAGCAGTGCGCTCCTCACATGCCCGACTGCACCAGTACAGTTGGCAGTGTGTGACAGCATCTTTCACAAAGCCTGCAGGGGCTACACTGCACAACACCTGCCAAGCTGGCTTTCTTGCAATCACCAGAGCTGGTGCTCATGCCTGTGTGTGTCATTGCCAGGCTTAAACAATAGCGGCAGCCCCCAGCACCATCAGGCCTGTATGCAAAGGTTGCAGTGCTGGCTCAGGCAGTGTAAGATGCCCAGCACACGCATGACAGCCAACTCAAGGTGACTTGATGCCTTCACAGGGCATAAATTACACCATCATGCAGCCCAGCAAACTCATGTGCCCTGTACACATGAGAGGCAGTCTCTAGCCCAGGCTCACCTGCAGAACTGGCGGACTACCTGGTCCTGGTCGTCCACCAAGAAGCGCTCCCGCAGGCCAGTGCGCAGCCCCTGATTGCAGCACGCGCTGCCGCAGAGGCCGTTGACTGCACGTTCCTCAGCCACCTGGCCAGATGGAGAATTTTGTGAGAGCCTCAGGGGCCGCGTTGCCAGGCGCATGCAATCTGGTGCCAGGCAAGCAGGCTGACGATGCACACTCTGCAGTTTATTGCCCTGATTGACAGCAGGCAGAACTTGCCAGGTCCAGGGCTGGTTTGGAGAATCCAACAACAGTTGGGTATGTGCAGGCAGGTAGTATGCCTGCAACTGTGCGCACACTGCTTATAGCATCCCTGGCATGCGATGTGTCAAGCACTGTGCACCCCAAGCAAGGTCACAACAGTCATCATCAGGGCTGCTGCTCTCAGCTGTGGTGCTGCAAGCTCAGCAGTCACCTCTAGGTATTGCTGCCCTGTCATCATCCTGACAGCCTGATACAGGTCCTGCTCAGACACTGTGCCCTCCAGCAACTGCCACATGCGCTCTGTGACCGCTTGTTGGCGTGCACGGGCGGCAGAGGGGGCCCCTGGGGGCGGGCGCCGCTGCCCTGATGGGCGAGCCTTCTTAGCAGGAGGCTTTCCTGTTCCTGCTGCTGAATCAGGCTGTGCTGATGCTGGCTGTGCCCCTGGAGCAAGCAACATGGCATGCTGCACTACCAGATCTGGCTGCTCACGGCCAACTGCCTCCAGTCCAGCCTCGACATTCTGACGGTCAGCTTGGCCGTAGTTCAGCATTGGCAGGCATGCAGAATTCTGCAGCATTTTCAAGACTGTGACCAATCTGCCTTCTTGCCTCCCATTAGGCCGGCTGCTAGACTCAGAAGGTGCCCTGATCACTGTTTTGACGCACCACAGGGAGCAGCAGGGCGCTAACCTAAACCTAACTGCGGACAGAGCATCAACAAAACAATATACTGGAAAGCTGCAGCTAGCAGTGCGCTCTGACTGCAGATATGTTTGCACTGGACCAGTGACGTGGCCATTGCTTCGTACAGCATTGACCAGCATCTTGCACCTGCTGGGAACGCAGTGAGGACGTCTGCTGAGCACTGCAGGTGCCCAGACTGTCATGGTGCAGTTGGCCAGGCATGGGTGCCACAGCCCCGCACAGCATCAGGCCACCTCGGCTTGCATGCAAGGCTCCAGCATGCGGTTGCAGGCCAAGCAGATCCAGCATGGCAGGTGGCACCCTATGTCCAGCAGGCAGGCTGTCACCATGCACGGTGCCCTTGTAGGCCAACCCAGGTGCGCAGCTGACTTGCAGGCGTCCCGTACAGTTGTGTATTCTTCAGGGCGATGTCTTGCTTGATTTTCATGATGCAGCATCACAGGCTGCGTTAGTTGTCCCTACATCATTCCGTTGGCGGCCTGATCGAGGCCCTTCCTGCTCCTCCTAAATCACTTCTTCAGCTACAGAGACTTGTCTCCTGTAATGCTCAATGGCCCCTCCTTCCCCTTGCAGGCATCATGCCTGCCGCCACACATGCCAGGCCAGTAAGCAGAGCTCGCCCAGCGCGGAGCCAGATGTGGAAGCTTTCCAGGGAGAGACTGCGCCCGCCCCATCCACGTCAGCGCTCAATGGCTCCAACGGCCACAGCGAGGTGGTCAATGGAGAGGCAGGATCTGATGCAGCCACCGAGAACGGGGCATCGCAGTCCAATGGGGCCAGGCAGCGTAATGGCAACATGAATGGCAGTTACAGCATGGATGGCGGCGGCTCAGATGGCCCTGATGGAGACCTGAGCCAGCCCATGGCCTCAGAAGACAATGACGCGCCTGCCAGCGCGGTTCACACAGTGGAGCGGCATCTCAAAGAGGTACAGGAGGTGCGCTTGCTGGGCGGCCTCTCAAGGCTGTGGACACTGTTCAAAGCTTGCAGTGGATCTCTTAGACCTGCAGCTGCCAGCAGCAGCTCGGGATGTCCAGGAGGTGAGCTGGTGGCATCATTCTCTGGACTGATTCTTGCTCTATAAAAGGACATCAGATTGCTTCTGTGTCCGCTGCTTTAAGCTGCATGCAATGCATCGCCGGCAGGTCCACAGCTGCGCTCAAGCGTGCAGAGGACATCATACAGGCCCTGTGCGGGCTCTGCACATGCTGTCCAATGTGATGTAACCCCTCCGCACTTGCCACATGATGGGAGGAACCCAGGTTATGCGCAGGCACTCAGCCAAGGCGCACTCGGTGCAGCCAGCAGCAGCCAGGTGTTCCTGGCCCTGCCGGTGTGATATGGCATGGCAGCTGCTGGTTGTGTCTACAGGCCCTCGTTAGCAGCAGGGCTTGCAATGAGCCCTTGCTGCGATGCCTCTTGCACATGCTCCCTGTGGCAATGGGCACACTGCAGCCAGAGCCCCTTTGCACCATGTCCTGCACTTACTGCAAACGTCTGAGGTCACAGTCAAGGCTGCAGTGGGCTCAGGCTGTGCCGGCAGCACAAGGATTGGGACTTGAAAATCGCCATGCAGCTTACATGCTTCTACTGCAATGCATGGCGTCCGTCCACTTTGCCAGTTCAGCAAGCCAGCCATGTGCTGCCTGCAGAGTGACAGCGACGAGGAGGGGCCTGCGTCCACAAGCAGCGTGGATCATGAGTTCAATGAAAGTAAGCAGGGGCTGCGTGCACGTGCAGCTGTACATGGTCTGACAAGCATTCCAGGTCAACAGGGAGCCAGGCATTGAAGCATGGCACTGCCTACATGCATGTTCTGTCTGCAAGTCTTGTGTCTGTGTGGCTCTGGAGACGTGTGCTGCTGAGAACTCCCTGTTGAGTTCTGCTGCGCTGCTTGCCTGCAAAGCCAGCCTGCCGTGCGCCCTGTGGTGCAGAGAGCCGGTCACTCCAGACAATGAGTCAAGATGATGGCGATGAGGCCTTTCCTCGGCCTGCTTCATTCTGGCTGCCACACCCTGACGCACCAGATGCAAATGCGGCCACTGTGGTGAGCTCAAAGATGTGCGGCAAATGATGGCATTGCAGCCTCAGATATTGTCCAACCACAGCTGCTGGGCAGCTGTCATAAGCATAGTGCATCAAGGCCTCTAAGGGACCCCTGCAGCACTGACTTCTCATGCAGCGGCTGCATAATGAAGCACTGTAGCATTTCAGCTGTTGGTAAAGCCTGGCGCCCTGTGCAGCAGACAAGTGTGGGCAGCAGCTACCCCTGAAGTCTCCCACACACAACTCAACCTTCTTCTGTCCCTGCAGCCCTCTAGCGAAGGCTTCTACCCGGCTTTCTCAGCCCGGCTGACAGACATACGCAGGGCAATGATGCGGGCTCCCAAGGTCTTGAGCAGCTGGGTGACATACAGGTAGGCCAGTCATTGCTTTCAGAGATGGCAGTCGCCTGCAGTCGATCATGTTGATGAAGGTTGGGTGTATCGAAGCTGTCAGCTCCTTGTTTGCTGACCAGCTCGCTCTGCGCCCAGATTCTGCTCCACAGCTGTGCATCAAACAGAGAAGCACACAGCAATGAAGAGCCATGCCCTTGCCCGGCAGACCAGCTGCCATTGTGTGCACACGTGGCAGCGCTGTCTCCTGCCAATGTTTTGCAGCAACTTGCTTTGCTCTGAAGCAGTCGCCCTGGCTACATCCTGCAGGGTGCAGCAGCTCATGCTATCCAACACAATCGTGAAGATTTTCATGGTGTTCTTGTTTGCCATGCCGGCTGTGATCGTGGGTGGCGAGCTGTACTCAGTCATCACGGGGGAGCCACAGTGGGAGGGGCTTCTCAAGGTGGGCGACCAGTCCTCGGGGTGGTATGCATAGACTGTTCAGTGGGATATTTGGTGCCCTCCCAAGCTGGGTTGTCAGCCCTCAGGGCAGCATGCATAGACTGTATGCTTGTGCTGGGGGGCCCTCTTAGGGGATGTTATGTGTGCACCTGCCCTCTGGACACACTGGCACTGTACGCAGTGCATCTGTTGCCCTGACAACAGGTGCCAAGGGGCCTTCTCACAGGACGGCATGTGTCTTGCTATGTTGTGTGCTGAAAAGAGCAGTGCTGGTGTCAGGAGGTCCTAAAGCAGCGTGCTCTCTGAGAAAGATGTATCTGGGAGGTCGAAGACCACAGGCTCCTTGGGCAGCATGCTTGTGCATCCCCTGTGCAGATGTGGATGCCGGTCTCCTGACAGCTGGCTTGCTCTATGCCCTCACAGCTTTGCTGCAGCTAAGCTGAGCTGTGGGGGCCCTGCATGCACGTTGCCAGTAGGTTTGGCGCAGGCTGCATGACAAACTGGTTCAGTTCAGGCATGCTGTTCCTGCAATGTCTGAAGCTACTGCTTCATCCCTTCTGCAGGTGTACTCAGTACTGTATATTATTCCTGGTGAGAATCAGGGCTTCCTGCAATGATGTTGTTGGCTGTCAAGATGTGTATGCAGCAAGCTTCCAGCCTGCATGCCAATGGTGCTTGAATTCACAAGGTGCACCAATCTACTCAGCATGCCAGCTAGCTGGCACATTGCTTACATCTGCCTTGGGCTGCAGGCATCAATCTCCTTTCTGAAAACAATGCCCTTGCGGGCGTTCTTCTGAATGCCATCTTCCTGCTTGGAACATTTTCCTTTGCTGTCATTCTGGGTGTGGTGTCCGATGACATCAGCTCAGAAGTCAAGGTGGGTCACTGCTGGCGCTGGCATGCTGTGTGGTGCTGAGTCAGTTGCACCCGTGCATGCGTCGCGTCAAGGGTAGCTGTGCATTGCTCGCAAGCATAGGTCAGCAGTGAGCTTGACCACCTGCCATCTAGCACACTGGAGCCCAACCCTGCCTCATGATGTGACTCCTCCTGTGTTTGGACTCAGGGGTGCTGTCTCGGCCTGGCATGCTGCAATGCTCCCTGCATTCAGCAGCAGGGATGCTCCTTGATGTGCTCTGGAGACCTGCCCCCCTGCGCGCAGGCCATCCGCAGTGGTAATTACCCCGTGTTGGCCAGCGGCCACATTCTGGTCCTCAACTGGAATCGCCAGACCATCCCCCTCCTCCGCCAGCTTGCCCTCGTGCAGCGGGAGCAGTCTGGGGTCATGCAGCGCCGCTCAGTCTTCAAGCGCAGCAAGGTGGACGCTGTGGAGGGCAGCTTCCTGGCTGACAGGTAGGCTCCGGCTGTGTGATGACCTTATTCATGATGTGCATGGGCAGTAAAGGCTGTCTGGATGTGCTCTGATGGGCCCTGGTTTGTCTACCAACCAAGCATTTTTGCTGGGATGCGTGTTTTGTTGGGTGCAGGTGCAAATGAGGATGTACATTGCACTGGTAATGATGTGATCAGCTTATGAGCTGCAGCCGCCCCCCTGCTCATCCATTGTGTATCTGTCAAACCTGGGCTGTGCAGGCCAGTGGTGATCATGGCGGAGCGGGACAAGGAGTGGATGGATGGGGAGGTGCAGGGCGCCCTCAAGGGGTACAAGGTCAACTGGCAGACGCGGCAGGGGGCCCCTTACTCGGCTGCAGACTTGGCCAAGGTGTGGTAACAAGCAGCATGAGGGGAGTCCAATGTTCAGATTGTGCTTATGATGCTGTCTTCAGGCATTCAGCCAGCCAGGTGGGAGCTAAGTGCAGCACAACCAGCCTTGTGGGCTCTAGCTGCCAAGGCAGGTGAATGATGTCAGTTGTTTGGCCCACACTGTGGTGCTCCGAGATTGCCCCTTGCTCACATCGGCAGCTGACCTCGCAAGGCCCAGCAACTCGCCTGCATGCATGAGCAGCCTGCTGTGGTCAGGAAACCTTGCCCAGCTCGTGAGAGCGTGATGCAGCTCCTGTCAGACCTCCAGACGCCAAGATGGGTGACATGCATTGATTTATCTCAACTATTGATCCACCCCAGCATGCACTTGTGTTTTGTGAACTGCCACTCCTTGCGGTGTTGACAGGCCGTCTCAACAGGCACAAACGGCAGCTGCCACCACAGGCGTTCAGTGGCCAACTGCGCTGCAGGTCTCTGCTGGCAATGCAGACACTATCATTCTGCTGCGCCCTGAGCATGGCGTGGTGGTGGAAGCCACAGCTGACGATACCCCTGCAGACAAGAAGCGCAAGTTTCACCAGGTCTGAACAGCCACAAATGACCTGCAATCTCTTTAGTGCGCAAAGTTTTCTCTCAAAGCAAACTTTTGCATGGCTTGACATGGAAGACCATCTGTTATTGTCACATTGTCACACAATGGGTTCACAAGTAATTGCATATGTCTTTTGTTGTATTACTCTTGCCTCCGTCGCCTTTTTGCAAGACAACTCAAGAGAGTGTACCATTCTGCTGGGTGCACTATGTCTTTGCCGTGGCCCAATCACCTGCTGCTGCTGTGCAGGCTGTGGCGCAGCGAGAGGTGGCTGCCCTCCTTGGTATCAATGCTGGGAGGGACCCTGCGGCTGCCCAGGACAACAGTCGCCGACAGAACGTCATTGTCCAGGTGGGCGCTGCTGCCAGGGCATGTTGCTGTCTCCCAGGCTGCTGCCCTCAGACGTGACGCAGCACCCCAAGACTGCTTTGCTTGCTGTGCGCGTCACCCTGTCAGTGCATTTGCCTGTCATCTGGGCTGGAACTGCCCGATCTGCAACCCTCCTGGCCTGGGTGCTATGGCCAGATTGTATCAATCAGCTCTTGGAACATGCATGCTGAAAAGGCAGCAGTGAGGTGCTTGGCAGCAGCAGGCCTGCTTCGACTTGTTCTGTCAGAGTGCTGGTGCTTTGCAATAGGCCTGCTCAAATACAGTATGCACTGCAGGCTCCAGAGGACGGTACTGATGTCGTGACATCAGCCAAGCGGCTGCTGACCTCTCCTGGGCTGAACGCACTGGGTCTGAAGGACCGCAGGGACATCACTCGCCTTGTGGCACAGAGCGCTCTGCAGGTCAGCCCTGCTGACATTGACTGCTTGAAGAGGATTTTCGCAAACGCAGCTTGGCTTTGCACCGCAAAAGGCTCTGAGTAGGTGTTCGATTTATTGCCTACACTGCATGTGTAGCAGCTGAGGTTGGCGCATGCTGGTTCTTGCAGCCAGATCGTATTGCATCCTTGACCTGGTGACACTTCAAAAGCTCGTCTTTGACAGCAGGCATTCTGCCCAGCCTTTGGCTTGCCGCTCTGCATAAGCCAGCTCTTGCTGCTGGCCTGCCTCAGTCTGGCCCTGCAGCCAGATGGTGGCCAGCATGCACCAGCAGGGCATGACAACACGCAAACTCGTTGCTGATGTTCATTTTGTCCTGCTGCTCAGCTGCTCGTGCAGATGGGGTTGGCCTGGTTGCACCAAAAGGACAAGCTAGCGCGTCAGGTCGTGCACTGCACAAGTAGTTGGTCAGCATGCGCCATGTGCTTAGCAGGCGTGTGGTACCCTGCTCTGTTGTCACGTGTGCTGGGCAGACGTGTGGCGTCCTGTCCTGTTCTTGATTCTTGCACCTTCTGCGCCTGCAGCCTGGGGTTGCCAGCGTGCACGCCTCTATCCTCCAGAAGTCAGTCAACAGCACCTCATTCTACCTGCGACACTTCCCCCAATTTGAGGGCATGAGCTATGGGGAGGTGCGGCGCTGCTTCGCCACTGCCCTGGTGGTCGGGCTCTTCTGTGGCGCAGACAATCGCCCCCGCCTCAACCCCAAGGACACCGAGATCTTGGCAAAAGATGACAAGGTCGTGCTGCTTTCCAACACAAGTAAGTGTCGCAGTGGCCCCTCAGCAACGCACCTGCATGGTGTATGCTGTTGTGGTGCAAATTGTTGTGGCGTCCAGGTCCCAAGTGGCTCACACACAGGGGAGGTGTTCAGATGGCAGGTCTGTCAGGCTGGCCTCACAATAAAGGATTACAGGTCTGGCTGCGGCTGTTCAGCACAAGTGGGTCTCACAAGGGCTCCTGAAAAGCAGTGGGGAAGCAATCTTGCACAAGCGCGTCACACATGCGTCTGCCCTGAAAATTGGCTCCCTCAGCATGCAGGAATGTGCCATCACTTCGCGCATCAGTGCATAATTTGACGACTGCCTTCACATTCAGACATGCCTCCACTCTTCCGATTCTTGCACCAGTGCATCACACCTTGCTTGTGTCCATTACATGCTTAGTGCCTTACCAGTTGCTCAGCAGAACCTTCACTGCTTGCAGGACATAAGTGCGTCATTGCAGCTTTTTTGGAGCCATTTAGCTGTCCAGCAGGCAATGCCACACAGTTGCTGATCGCTGCAGCCCGCTGGTGCAGGCAGCATCTGGCCCGCTGAGGGGATGGCAAAGGAGTATTCCAGCTTCCTGGAGTATGGCCATGACAGCGGGCAGATCAATGATGAGGAACCCAGGCCTAAGCACATTGTGGTGGCAGGTCGGTTTGCTGCTGTACTGCAGCAAAGCTTTGCAAGAGGCCCTCTGCATAACATCAAAAGATGGCGGCTTGCACACAGGCATTCTCGATGGGCTTAAAGTGGGTAACACAGCTGACAGACTCAGCAAGTATGGCATCTGAGTAGCTGAGGGGCACATCACGTTATGTGTTTGGCTGGCAAGTGGATGCCTGGCAATGTGCATGTGTTTGGGATTGAAGCTGCTATCTGTGGTGGCATGTGCCCCCTGTATCCTGTGCCTGCTTAGGCCTGGTCAGCATCACCACAATGCCTGCCGCTTCAGCCTGCTGCTACAATGCACACCCATGCGCACAGCACCCTCACGTTGCGCTCAGGCAGGCGTGACGTGACTTTGCAGGGGTCAGAAGACTTCTTGTTGCTTTCAGAGCCCCAATCATGGCCAAGGCGTCTGCGCACCTGATGCCAAGCTTCTTGGTGCTGCGCCTGCAGGTTGGTGTGGGGACATCTTTGACCTTGTCCACTCACTGACGCTGTTTGCCCCAAGGAGTTCCCACACTGTCGTGACCGTGCTCTGTGGCTGCTGTCCTGACGTAAGTACTACATCTTCTTTGCCTGTCAGGATCAGGGCTCTCATAGTCATGTCACAGGAGGGGCTGCCAGCTTGAACCGGCATGTGCTTGTTTCAGAGACCAGAGCCAACACGGTGAAGTGCAGGACTGCATCTAAGGTGGACACTGTCTGGAGACCCAGCAGTTATAAGGCTATGCCTGCCGGACAAGGCAGCTGTGTTCATGATTGAAGGACTTGATTGTGGTGGATGTGATCCATGTGAAGGCCTGTCATATGTTGGTGTGCACACTTGAGAGTATCTGAGGCACACTGTGTCTCACTCACTGCACATGCTGAGCGTGTGTAGCGCTGCCCGTCCTTTGTAGTCAGCAGATCATCTTTGTTGTTGCTGCTGCAACAGACCTGGCACCCACTCGCTCATTTCATGCCACAGATTTTCCCAGGATGGAGGACAGCAGCAATCACAATGCAGAGTTGGGGCTGCTTGCAGAAAAATTCACATCTGTTCACGCCTGCGCAACATGTCAGGATGAGGGGCATCTGGTGTTGGCAAAGCTCTGGGTGCCTTGCTAAGTTCTTGGCTGCCTGCAGACATCACATGATGCCAGTGCATGGGTGCTGAACATCTGCCAGGACAAGGGCCAGCAGCACCATGATTGCAAACTCCTGACTCGTCTTCACTCTGACACTTGTGTATATGCCTGCAGAACTTCCCTCAAAATGAGGAACACGAGCACATCGAGTTCCGCTACATGTGCGGAGAGGTTGAGCACTCTGGAGCCCTGGAGGAGGCTGGTGTGCCTGAGGCTGATGCCATCATCATTGGGCCCTCAGAGAACCTGCCTGATGGGGTGGTGAGAGCTCCCATCTGTTCAGCACCAGTCTGGCAGTGCATACACAGAGGGCTGCACTCACAGGGCCTCTGAAAGCTGCTTGGCAGGGCAGGAAGTCTCCTCGGTGGTGCAGACTCATACTTGCTCTACCTAGAGCCTTTGACAATCTGCTTAATGACGTAGTGAACCTCTTGCAGTCTGGCTGTGCACAAGGTGCCAAAGGTGTGTCCTCTGCACAGCTTTCTTGTGGTATATAGGATTCTTCATTGCTGGACAGGGCGCACCCTAGAGCTGATCCCTTTTCATCCAGCCCTTTGGGATTTCTTTGCAGCATGGCTGTCAATGCTGAACTGGTACTGATTGCTGCGTTTGGCGGCTTCGTGTGTGGTGAGCTGCCTGTGACTCAGCAGCCCTCAAAGATGGACATGTGGTATTTGGACGCACCTGGCGTTTCCAACAGGTCATCAGGCAGCGTATGTGCGGCAATGAGCATTGGTTGACATGCAGGGGCTCACTTTCTGACTGGGCCATGTTGCAGCCCCTGCTTGCCCATGCCTTTAGTCCTTGGCAGCATGTGTCCTGCTGTCAGGCTGGACATGCCTGGGCACCAAGCTGCTTTCAACACTGTAACGAAGGCCTCTGCTGTGCCTGCTGCTGGCATGAGTGTCCTGTCTTGTGCTGTACATGCTGCTCCAATCTGTGCTCACTGAATTGCATGCGCCCTGCAGTCAGACGCCAACATGCTGTCCCTGATGGTCATGCTTCAAGACCTGCTCATCATGTACCGGCGGCATCGCAGCAATCCCTGCCACGTGGTCGGGGTGGTGCGCTGCCCACAGACTGTCAAGGTGAGCCAGCTTGTGGGGAAATGGCCATTTGTGCATGCAATGAGGTGCAGAAGAGACTGCATGAACCCCTGCAACCTGCAACTTTGCATTGAACTTGGCATGGCGTGAGAATTTGCTGGGGCAATGAATAGTGAAGATAAGAATGGTGGCACATTGTTGCCTACCATGCTGAATGCCTTCTCTAGCCAGTTGCGCCAGCACATGGCAGGCTGGCTAGGTTGCAGCCGGACTGCTGGATGTGGCTGCTGGCTGTGCATGCACTGCTGGCTGCTTGAAACCGGTCGCCGCCAATATGCGCAGCTGCAGCTGCACTCGCAGCTCAATCACCAGGCACTTGTGCTTTCAGATTACCTGGTGGCTACCGAGCTGAACTGCTGCATCTGTGGCTGCTGCCTTCAGCTGCATCTCTGGCAGCTTGTCTCCAGCCACCGTCTTGGTGTGCCCACCTGCAGCTGTACTCACAGCTGACGCTTCCTGATTGTCACCTGCAGGTGGCCAACTACACTGTCAGGGATCTCGCGCAGGGCACCATGACTGCAGAGCTGCTCCAGCCAGATGAGCTAGTCAGCGGACTCATCGCACAGGTGACATTTCCTGGCACCTGATCAACCAGCCCCCTTCTCACCCTTGATTGCTGTTCCAGCTGAGCCAGGAATGCCTGTAATGATGGGGCGCATCAGCCAGACACTGTCGCAGAGCATGGCATCCTTTGGCACTGCTGGTGTTGCAACATCAGTGCAACAGGACCTGCCTGGTGCTGACAACATGCCTGATACGTCATAGTGCAAGGACACAGAGAGCTGGCCTTCCTCGTCTTGCTGCTGAGCAGGCATGCAATCTACTGCCCTTCAGGAGCAGACCTGTCAGCAACTTCAGGACGGCGTTCTATCAATACCTGTGTGTTCATGTATGCTCACACGGGCTTGCTGACTGCATCTCTCGCTGGCCGGGGTTGCCGCCCCCACCAGACTTTCTTGCGGCCCAAGCTTCCAGTGCTGTCATGCAGGTGACCCTCAGAGCAGTGCTGGCTCTCACTGGCCACGGCTGACATACCCACCTGTCTCTGGCCCTCTTCATATTAGGAAAACTGAAACATGGGATTTGCAGGACTAGGGTCATTTACTGTGTTGGGTCCAACCTCAGCTACCCCGCACTCTGCTTTTCTGCAAAATCTTTCCAATGGCACCAACAGCAAGAGTAGTGCAACACAGTAGCTGAGGGCATACTTCTCCAGATATTGCGCTGGAAGGTCAACATTGACACGGGCCTTTGCAATTGCCGACAACGGAAATTTTGCCATGTAGGTGGCTTTGGGCCAGCTCTGGGTTCCATTGGCCAATATTGTCTGTACTGTTGCTCAAGTGTGCAAGCTGCCATGCAGGTGACGTCCGAGCCAGCACTGGCGCCCCTTCTCTCAGAGCTCATCCACAGCATGGAGGGCGTGGAAGTCAACCTCAGGTGGGGCCTCAGCCTCCATTGCAGTGTGGTTTGCAGCGATTGATTGGAAACCTAGTTTGTGGCTGGCTAGGCAAAGCCCAGGAAAGGTACACATATGTCCAGGCTGGCTGTGACAACCACCTGCACAACTTGCAGTGTCACAGTGCGACAATGCATGGGACTTGCAGCAGGAAACGCTATGTTGGCAGCCTCCAGACAAGGACCTGAGCTGACAAGCTTCCCTGTCCCCTGCCACAGGGACCCGATCGATTATGACCTGAACGACCTCAGGCCGACCACCTTTGCTGTGGTCTCAGAGTTTGCGAGGCGGCGACGGGAAACAGCCATTGGCTATGTCACGCGCCAGGGCGTGATTGTGCTGGCACCCACAGCCGCTGACACACACCTCTTCCGCAACACAGACCACATTGTTGTCCTTTCCAAGGATGACCATTGACTAGATGTCTGCTCAGAACTCGCACTTTCTGTTCAACATGCTACAGCCCTGGCACCCTACTCTGGGCTTGCCCCTGACGGCTCACGCTCCCCTACAATCAGACCTTTGACCAGTCTTTGCTGTGCTACACACACTGGACTCAGCCTGATGCGCCCCTTTTCCTCCTTTGTGGTACCTTATACCCTGCAGTAGTCTGTCTTGGCATTGAAATGTGTTTTCAGGTAAACCCACAGAAAGCCCTAGGCCCACAAGGACTTGTCCAGGTCAGCGCCCTGCCCAGGCTCTTACAAATCTTTGCAGCAGCACCTTCACTTTGGGACAGGAGTCTCTACTCAACTCTCGCAGGCCAGCCAGACAGGTGAGGTCCAGGATGTTGACGAGCTGACATTGTCTGCAGCAGTCCTGGGCAACTGTGTGCTGGGGCTTGCCACATGGTGTCGGCCTGAATGGCTGGGCGGCTGTTCTGTGCGGCAGAAGTGTGCTGACAAGTGTGCTGCGGGACAGGACTGCCTGCAGGGCCACGACTCTGCTCAAAGCCCCTGTCTAGGCTGTGCAGGTCATGCCACGTGACTACCACCTGTCACGGACTTGGGTGGAGTGCTTTCTCTGGCTTTCCCTGGCGCTGGCATTTGCTGGATGGGGAATCGAGACCGGAGGTCTTTCAGCCCTGCAGGAGGTGGGCTGCACTGCATGCAGCATCAAGGCTCTGACACTCTGTGCGCCTCTGTCATAGCACAGGGGTTGCCAAAGCAGGTGGCATGCAAGCAGGCAGCTGGACACCCACCCCTGTGGGCAAGCACAGCTGGTAACCGTCATGCTGTTGATACATGGCCACCTGCTGCTGCTGCTTACCTTTCAGTACAGCCTGTGCACCCCCCAGGGCGCATTGTGTTGACCACACTACAGGCTGGTTGCTTGTAGAATGCAAAGCATAGGTCACCTTTAGAACAGCCGGCTCATATAGCTGTGGCCTGCAGGAGGCAATGTCATTGCGTATATCAGCTGCTTACCTTGCAAGGCTTACTCACCTAAACAGCCAGAGTACTTAGACACTGCCCTGCCAGCAGCTGCAGCCATGCGCTGAGGCAGCACTGCGTGAATGTGATGAATGTACGTCTGCTGCAGGATTGTGCTGACTATCTCTCAGAAATATCTGCTGCAGCAGCTTCAGCTAAGCATACCAGCGGCATTGGTGCTTTCCATGCTGCAGGATGGTCCTGACAGCTGCTGCAGCAGCTTGAGGCATTTGCGCCTGCTAATTCATTGCCAGCCCAGTGCAGTGCTGCTGCAGGACTGTGATGACAACCTTTTCTCCACCTATTACTGGGTGGAGCTGCCCGTCGGGTCTGGATGTGGCAAGGTGAGGCTGTGGCAGCCTACCTGTGGGTTTGGCCTGCTGCTGCAAGTACCTACCACCGACGTGCTGTGGGCTACATGTGGATTGGGGCCGGCAAGGTGAGCCTGCTGATGTCAGAACCTGCAGCCTGGGTGCTAGAACAATGCAGCTATGCATGTGGAGCTGCCTGCAAAACATGGGGCATAAGGTCAGCCTGCTGCTCTGCCTGCCTGGGTGTCATTGCAGCACAGGCTGATCATGCAGGATGTACAGAGGTTGCTTCTCAATGAGTATCCTGTTCTGCAGCCTCTGAGGTTATGCACAGTACATGGCTGCTTGTTTGCTTAAACCTCAAGTCAGCATGCACAGGTGATGCTCAACAGGTCGCCGGTGCCCTCACCAACAGGGTGCATGACAAGCATCCTGGGAGCGGCGCAGAGGTGTGGGGTTGTCCCTGCTATAAATACCCACAGGGAGACCACTTCTGTTGAGCAAAAGCAAGTCAGGATCGTTGTCCAGCCGGACTACACTCAGGCAGAGCTGGTGACCCTCATTCACCCTGTGTGCGCTGCGCTGCAGATGTTCCGGTGGCTTTGGTGGGCCTGGGCATTCGAGTTTGTCATCTGGTTCCTGATCTGCGTCTCCCTGCTCCTGCGCTGGATGCACCGCGGCTTTGGGCAGGGCCTGCTGTCCCTGCTGGCAGTGAGTCAGTGCCACAGTCTGTCCTGCTTCACTTGGGCCCTGCCACGTCGGCTGGCAGTGAGTGACTGTGTCATACAGCCTGACTGCACCAAGGGAAGGGCCCCTCTTGCTTACAGCTGGCTGCCAGCATGCAGCCTTTGCCAGTCCATGCACCACCCCGCACTTCTTTGCTCAGGAGCTTCTTATGGCAAGGGATTACCCAGGCACCAGCCAGCTGTCCTCCTGCCTTGCTTGCCCCAAGAGGCTGTTGCTGCTGCTGGCAGTGGGTGCCTGCCCCGGCCTGCACTGTGGACCTCCAGAGGCTGCTGTTGCTGCCTGCCTCTAGCCTGCAAGCTGCTCCCCCAGGGGCAGAGCATTGATGATGAATCATGGTGCTGACACCAGCAGCATGCTGCAAGATGGTGCTGCCTGCTTGAAGCACTGCTCTGCTGCCCCACGAGTCTTGTTGGGCATGCACATCTAGCAACCTCCTTTACCAGTCTTTTGCCAGCCTCATTCTATCTCCCCCTTGCGCGTCTCCCCAGTCTGCTCAACATCTGTGCAAGGAAGGCGGGCCACCCTTGACTGTCTGCACTGCGGCTGCAGACAGTGACGGTCCTTCAGATGTGGGGCTGCAATGTGTCGCTGGACGTCCTGGACGCTATCCGAGGTGAGAGCTGTGCTGTGTTGGAGCTGCTTTTCAAGCGGCACAGGCGTCCGTGTTGTCCGGCAGCCAGGCGCTCTGTCAGCCAAAACCACAACATTGTGGGCTGCTGGTCTCAAGTGGCTGGTGTGCTGAAGCCTGGTGGCATATGTGTCGCAAAGGTCGAGCAGTGCCGCCAGTTGTGAACATGTGCCAGAGCCCCAACTCAGGCCCCTGTGATGCATGGCAGACGCCCAAGACGCCTGGGAGTGCAGTTCTGCCTCACTAAACAACAAGGCCAGGTCAAACCCAGAGAAGGCCGCTGCATTGAGCAGGGTCGTCGTGGGTGGCATCACCCCTGTCTGGGTAATGGGCGTCAACCTTGTTTTTGCGGGTGAAGCCAAAGAACCTGGATCTTCAAGTGCCTGCTTAACAACACCCCTTGCACAATGAAGCCAGCAGCCGCGCCGCCTCTTGCTGTGGACGTGACAGCTGCAGCACACACTCCCTCTTGAAGGGTTGGGCGCACTTTGTGCTGTAGAGGTGGGGGTCTCACTCTGGAGCACAGCCCACGCTGCTGTGGCAATCAGCAGCTTCAGAGCCCTGCGTCAACCTCGCAGCAGGGGCGCGACGGGCTGCTGCTGCTGGGAAGCAGCGCTGCCACCTGGCCTGTGGCCTTGACATCTGCTCCTTGCCCTGCAGGCCTGGGCGCAAGCAGCAAGCAGCCTGCGCTCCTGCTGTTTGTGCAATGCCCGTAGATGGCGCTCTGACAATGTCGGCCCTGACAGTGGCGCAGTCCACTGCTGCACCTTCATCACCGCCGCCTGAGCGCCCTCACTTCATGCATATGCGCCGTCCCCCTGCAGGAGTGGGCCCCAATGGGGGCGCTGCGCGCGGCCGGAAGGCCCAGAAGGAGCGCGCGCGGTCCATGTTCTCAGGGTTCCTCATCTGCGCGGCGGGCAACTGCTTCCTCATTCTGGCCATGGGGGCCATGGCTGCACGGGGCTTCGACGAGCATGACGACCCACCATCCACCGGAACCACCACCACGCGGGGCACCACCACCAGCCGCCCTGCTGGGACCACCACGACTCCCCCTGTCAGGTGTGCTGGTGCAGCCAAATTGGAGCATCATTGAGCTGTGGCAGATGAAGTGTGGGAAGTCCATTGCCTGCCGGCCTCCTTGACTCCCTACCACGTGAAGTTATGAGACCAGGGGCTGTGGAATTGTGCCGTTCGTTTGTGTGTTGGTCCACACACCACAATGTCCCCTGACAGGTTGGCTGGACAGCAAAGAAGCTTTCAGCAGCGCATGGCCTGCTGCCCAACTGCTGCGCATATCCTGCCAGTGGTGAGTTGTGGGCATCTAGCTCAGGTGGGGAAGGCTGCGGGGAAGTGCTTTGCCTCCTGCTCTGCAAGTGCCTTGAGGCTCACTGGTGCCACATGCTGGCAAGCCGATGTGCCCCCCTACCTTCAAAGCACATGGTGGTGGTGGTATTGGGCAGCCAGAGCAGGCCAAGCATGGCCACCCTTGTTGGGGTTGTTCCTGGCATCAGTAATGGCATGGCTGCAGACAGGGGGGCAGCCATCTCCTGATTGTGGGAGATGGCTGAAGTCCTGCCATCATGCCTGGCGCAAGTGGCAAGTCTGCAGACAGGTCCTGCTGAGGTGGGTGCGCCAGTCGCAGCGAACGACATTGGCCGGCCATTTTCATCTGCTTACAGGTGCCGTCTGCCATTGCTCACATGCGCCGCTTGCCTGCAGGACCCAACCTGTAGCTGCCCCTGCAGCAACTGTGGTGGTGGAGACTGACGTCTAAGGGCAGATTTGGCAGGCTGTTCTAGCCAGTAAAGCATGCAGCTGTGTGGGATTGAGACAAGTACCTTTGACACCTTGCATCACATCAATTCAGAGCCACATGAAAGCCTTCAAGACGGCGTTTGGATCGAACACTGTTGGGGGCATGGCCATGGTGGTTTACATTTCTAATCCCTGTATTCAGAGTTCGCCAATGATTTCAGCGGCCAGATCAAGTTTTCTTCCGGGCTGAACAAGCTCAGCGCAGCA
Source organism: Asterochloris erici (assembly GCA_019693375.1). Taxonomy (NCBI): domain Eukaryota; kingdom Viridiplantae; phylum Chlorophyta; class Trebouxiophyceae; order Trebouxiales; family Trebouxiaceae; genus Asterochloris; species Asterochloris erici. The sequence goes on along the minus strand of JAAMXJ010000582.1, from coordinate 42,756 downwards.
TGATGGTGGGATCGGTGCGCTCCAGCTGATGTGATCTGTGCTGTTATCTGTGCATCATGCACCTGCTCACTTACTGCTGGACACTGCACTGCTCAACATGGGCTGCTCGGCCTTGCCAAACTCCAGGTGGGTGGGGCCCCAGGTCTGCTCATGGCTGAGTCATGTGCGCACCTGGCTGCAGGCAGCAATGCCTACCGTGAGCTCCGGAATGGCGCAGAAGCTGCGCGCTCTTGTGTGGCTTTGTGTGATCTTGGGGATGGCCCTGGGCTTCCTCAGCTTTGCGATTGAGACAGGCGGCCTGGCAGCAACCCAGGCCCGCTGCAGGCAGCCCCAGTTTGCACAGTACAGCTACGTCCAACTGCCAGTTGGGCTGTCCTGTGGCAAGGTGATGCTGAGGGCTGGCCCTGTTATGCGTCAGCTTGGCACCAGATCATGACCCTGGCGAGTTTCTGCTGCCTAGGGGACATCGTGCTGAACTGGGCCCCCCTGCCCATGCTGTGTGCCTGCCCTGCAGATGTTCCGGTGGCTGTGGTGGATCTGGGGGCTCAACACCACCGTGTGGCATGCCATCATGTTTGCGCTGGTCCTGCAAGCCCTAAAACCTGCAGCAGCCAACGGCCTGCTCCACCTCTTCGTGGTGCGCTCTGGCTGCAACAGTCCTCTGGGTCTCTCTGTATAGCCTCAGCCAAGCAGCCATGTAGGAATGTCGGCCTCCTCTCAACACGTGGGACGCGGAGGTGGTAGAGTCTTGCAGCCTGCTCCACCTCTTTCTGGTGACCTCTTGCTGCGACAGCCTTGTGGGCTTCTTGTGAGTGGTCTCGGCAGCGCAGACACCATTGCCTCATGTAGGCAGTTACCCCCTTCAACATGCTGGGCGCAGAGTCTGCAGAAGCCCACAGCCTGCTACATCCCTCTGTGGTGAACATTGACTGCAACAGGCTTGTGGGTTTGCAGTGTCCTGGCTCAGCAGGTCCAGGCCCAAATGGGACTGTTGAACGTCTCCCAACCTAAGCGTTGTTGAGTGCAGGGCTGGCCCTTCAGCTCAAAGGCGCCAGAACATTGCCCTGTTCACATGTATCCTGGAAGCAGTGCAACTGCTTGCTGCTGTACAGGTGGCAACTGTGCTACAGATGTGGGGCACCAATGTGTCTTTGGACCTCATGGATGCTCTGAAAGGCAAGTACTGCACTTCCAGCATCTGTGCGTGCTCTGCATGTGCAATGCCAGACACCATGCCGCAATGTCCTCCAGACCCTTTGAAGTGAGGTACACCCCTTCTCACCAGTCGCCACAATTGGGCTCAGAACATTGGACCCGAAATCAGGGGTTTGGGGTGGCTTGCCTCACACGTGCTCTGCGTGCTTGTTCAGGGTCTAGGCTCTTGGGCATTCATGATGTCAACACAGGGACTGATGGTAGCCTTCCTTGTTGCAGAGCCTGGCGCTAACATTGCGTCAAATAGCTCGCAGATCACGGCGGCCCGAGTCATGTTCGCTGGGTTCCTCATCACCTGTGAGCACTGGACGGGGATATCTGGAGTGCTGTCTGGTTCTGCCTGCATCTGCATCCTGGTCTTTGCTGCGGTGCAGCTTGGCGTTTGCTAGTAAGACATCACAGATGCAGCGGCTGTGTATGTAGTGCTGCCCCAGCACTACAAAGCACGGACAAGGCACACTGCCTGCCTGGGTCTGTCGCTGTAGCATCATGCTGCAGTGCACTCCCACTGCCTTTCAGATCCCAAGCTGTTGACTGTCTGGCTGGCCCAGCATTGCCAGCATGGACCCCAGCAGCTGCCGAACTCCATCATGGAGAGCCATGGGTGTTGCTTGGGCGCCCTTCACATCCCAACTGCTAACTCTGTAGGGCTGGCACAGCATGGACGCAACAGCACCCCCACCTGCACATAGATGCTTGAGTGCCCTTCAGACCCCAATCTGCTAGCTGCAGGTTTTGGAAATAGCCTCGTCCTGTTTGCCTTGGGCTGCCTCTCCATCATGGGCTTCAAGCAGAAGACTGCCAGAGCAGCTGCCCCCCCACCAGTCAGGTCAGCAGCAATGCAGTCGGTGCCTCACAAGCTCAGGGACAATCTCAGCAGCTTGCGTGCCACTGTTGTCACTACACAGTTGTCACTGTTGTGCAATCTACTTGTGGTGCCTGTCTGGTGCAGTGACTACCCTGCGGCGCCTCCTGCTGCTGGCAACAAGGCCATCAATGGCACAGCCAATGGCCAGACAGTCGTGTAGACATGTTCAGGAGCACAGTTCAGCCCAGCTACACCCATGCTCCATATGACACCGCCCACGCTGAGCACCACAGTGCACCAGTTCACCCCAGCCACTGGCACAGCAGCTGCTGCACCAATAGAACCAGCCAGTGCACTGTGAACTGCATGCTGCTGCTTTACTCGACCTCCATTTTTGTTCATGTTTCAGGTATAGATGCTCTGCTGCTTTGGGTTCATGTTGTTGCCTGCACGTCGTCGCCTTTGAGTTCATGTCGCTGCCTGTATGTCGTAATTGTCGCCTGCCTCTGTGGCATCCCCTTCTGCTTTCGTCGCAGTGTGACTCGCAACTTCCTGGATGATTGCGCTTCAAGGCTGTAACTCTACATGGTCGTCCCCCAAAGAGCCAGCTTGCAAGGCAGCTTCACACGTGTCTAAGATACATGGTGGGGGCCCTGATCAGGGCTTTCATGAGAGCGGCAGCAGGACGGTGCCGAAGTTGACATTAACAGGATGAAGTCATTGAGGGAGACGTCTCAAGATGCTGATATTTACTGGGCCACGCTCTGATGGGAACAAGTTCGCAGGTCCCTAAATGAGATGCAAGCACCACGGCAGTGTGCAGCAACAGGACAGGTCACATGGAGCATGGCAGGCAACACACGCACAAGGACTTCTGTCCAGAGATATCTTATAGACTGAATGGCTGAGCCAGTGTGGACCCTGAGGATGGTGCAGCTGAACAACAGCAGTCGGCTAGGACAGGCTCACCCACAGTTGATGTCCAGGACTGAGTCCTGCGTGAACCCATTCTGAATGATGCAGCAGAAGACAAGTGGTTGGCAGGGCAGGGACTGGGGCTGCTGGTTGGCTGACAACGACAAGAAGAGAAGCTGCCATCCAAAATGACTAGCAAGTGACTGGCTGAGCCAGAGTGAAGCCTGGAATGACAGCGCGACAGAAAGGGCACCGGATCCCATTCTTAATGGCACTAGTCCCGCCGCGAGAGTACATCTGCTTGGCGCAGTCCAGACACAGCCTGCAGGCAGTGACACACAAGTTCAGCGCTCCAGATTGTTGAGTGCTGGGCAAGCTCAGGCACAGCAGTCTCAGGTCTGCGGAGCAAGAGCTTCACGCAGTCTAGGCACAGCCTGCAGGGGCAGGTGAAAGTGCCGCCCATCTCATGTAATACATATACGCAATAAGAGTAACGAAGTGCTGAATAATTGTCGAACTATTGCCGCCACAAAAGTGCATGCCTGCTGGGCACACTCCAGGCACCACTCTGCAGGCGCACACATCGGTTTTTGGGAAGCCAAGATTTAGCGCTGCATGAAAAGGGCTTGGCAGAGTCTGGGCACAGCATGCTGACTTGTTTTCAACACTGCTGCTGGTGGACTGCTGAGCAGGAGGCACCGCAAGTTCAGTGTTGTCAGCAGCTTCCTGTCACACGCTGGCATGCAATGAGGCTTCCAACCTCCCCCTGGGCTTGGCCGCCTTGCCCGCCTCACGTGTGGCTGCAGATGGAACCCTATTCCTGGCTGTGCTGCACAGGTTTGTACGCTGGCGTGCAGCACAATCTCAAGCTGCCTCTAGGCAGTGCCGCCTTGCAGTGCTCACCTGTCTGGCTGCAGATGGCCACACCATGTGGGCCCCACCGCGCAGCTCTGTCACCAGACTTCCATGGCCCACACCGTGGCTTGTACAACAGTCTCCAGCTGCCACCAGGGCACTGCCACCAGGCCGGCCTCACCTGTGGCTGCACCCACGGATGGCCACCTGCTCCTGCCCCTCCAGGCACACCCCGCACTCCCCCTCCGCGGACTCCTGCCTGCCAGCGCTGCAGCCCTCGCCGCAGCTGCTGCCGTCGCCGCAGCTGCTGCTGCTGTCTGCGAGCATGCGCCCCAGGGGGGACCTGGGGTTTGCTGCAGGGTTCCTCCCAAAGCCCTCAGGTTCGATGCTGAGCGCGCAGGAGCCGGCCTTGCTGATGGCCTCGCTGGATGCACTCTCAAGGCCCGAGCTGCCAGCAGTGGCCAGCAAGGCCAGGGACGGCAGCACCGGCGGCCGTCCGGCAGGGCAGTCTGCCTGTAGCAGGCCGTCCATGGCGCGCTCCTTTTCTGGCTTGTGGCAGGGGGCTCTTGAGTCTGCTGCAGGCTTGTGGGCTGCCCCTGCAGCGACCAGCAGGCAGTGGCTCACAGGCTGCCAGGCTGCCTTGCAGGAAGCAATGGAGGATGGGTGATGTCTGCAGGCAACTGGCTCCATTGCCAATCACGCCTGGCTTGCAACTGGCACTTCTTTGTGCAGAGCTGTCATCAGTGGGCATCCATGCATATCAAACTGCTGCACTGACAAGCAGCGGTGAAGAGGCTGCCACGCGCACCAGCTGGGGTGGACTGCTGCCCAAAATGCTCCTGTGCGCATGCCCAGGTGAGCAGCACTGCAAACACGGCCCACCAGCAGCCCCAGCGGCCTCACTTGGGAGCAGATGAGATAGTACGGCAGTGCTACTGGCACCAAAACGGCTGAGGTGCAGCGGCGCACAACGATGATCCTGCACTGGTGGGAGGTGCTGCCAAGCAGGCGCAAGATCTGGCTCACCACAAGCAGAGCCGTCGGCCAGGCCTGAGCTGCAACAAATGTGTGCAGGGCTCTTTGCTGGGCTCGAAGATGCGCCACTGTCACTGCCTTCCAGCACAGTCACCGCCTGCACGAGACAGCTCCTCAGCAGACGCCTCCACTTACGCAGAGATGCACGACTACTGGACAGACCGTCCGCACCAGACAGCAGACGCACAGCTGCTCAGGCATGCACTACTGCTTGACAGACCGCCTGCCTCAGACAGCAGATGCACAGCTCCTCAGGCATGCACGACTGCTCGACAGACTGCCTGCCTCAGACAGCAGACGCACCGCTGCCCAGCAGACCGGCTGGGCAGGCCACCGCTCGACGCTGAGAGTTGTGCGGGACATGGCATGCATGGGAAACGCACGCTGGAGTCCCCACCTGAGGCTGCTGCAGCTCTCCAGCCTGCTGGGCGTGCTGCTGCTCAGCCGGAGGCACCATGCGAGACTCAATCATGATCAGCTCCATGACTGCCTGCTCATGGACTGCCCGCCCAGCCAGCAGCTTCAGACTCAGGGCGCCATGCCTGCAGATGGAACAGGCTGATCAGAATACAGCAGGCTGTGAACATATGGGTAACACCATGCTGAGACAGCACGCCCAGCACACAGTTTCAGACTAAGGACGCCATGCCCGCAAGCAGACCTCTCTGCCATGCTGCAGTTCCCAGACCAACACATGTGGCAGGGGTTGCAGATCGTTCCTGCGCAGCATCTGCAGGCTGAGAGCTTGCTGGTGGTCTGAGCAACAGATGAAGGGGAACAACAGGATGCGCCATGCGCCTAGCATGCCGATTGGCGCGATGCTCTGTGCAGCACTGAATGTCTGGGGAGAGCACAGCAGGCGCGACCTGAGCCAGAGCGGCTGTGAGCAGACTGCTGTCACCATGATGCATTCGCCAGAACCCAACTGGCCCGTCCCTCACAGTGAGGGAAGGTGGACTGAGGCCTCATCATTATGCTGACAGAAGGCTGAGGTAGCTGAACAGAGGGCGCAGTATATGCTGACATACAAGCAACTGCCTGCGCCTCCACTGTGCAACAGCCTCTGCCACGGCCTTCCAGGTACGAAGTCAATTGATACAGCACAGGTAGACAGCGCTGATGAGATTAAAGCGCCACAAGAGCCATATACATGCAGCTGCCTATGACCGGCACCCCTGGACCCATGGGTATCGACATGCTGACGATTAGGCAACGGCATAAGTCACACCAGAGCGCCCACCTGAGCAGCCTTGCAAACAAGCTCTGTCAGGGGCACCCCTGGACCCATGGGTTTGGTGCATTGATGATGCGCCAGCAGCATGAATGTGACCACGCCGCCCACCTCAGCCGTTTCCGCAGAACAGCCTCTGCCAGGGGCACCCCTGGATCCAGAAGCGAGAGGCAATTCTCGTGGCCCCCTTCCAGAGCAAGCCTGTGAGGGTTGCGCCCCATTGCATCTTTCAGCATGCGGGGATCCAAACCAGCTGCCTCACCGAGAGTCACCTGCATTAGCCAACATCGTAGGACCAGTGAGTCCATTGCCTTGGCTGCGTTAAAATTGAGCCACAACAGGTGGCATGCGCTGCCTTGCCCACACCTGCACCAGCCAGCAGGAGGCTCAGCATGCAAGCCTGAGTGCATTGGCTGCAGTGAAGTCAGCTGCGACTAGAAGAGGCCACTATCTTAGCCCGTTGGCTCACCCGCATTCGCCTGCAGAAGCCAGCAGGGATTACTCATGAATGGCTGGGGGTGCCAAGATGGCCACAACAGCAAGTGCGCTGCCAAACATGCCGTTTGAATAGCCCTTTGTCCGGCCCTCTGGCTGGGCTGCTGCTGGTTGCGTCAGAAATGCTGTGCACCTACAGCCCTCAGACTGCCACCCAGCTGGGCTCCTGCTGACAGGCTTGCAAGCCAGTCTGCACTCACCACAAGATCAACAGTGGCTGTGAGCACCCTTTACAATGGCTTTGAGCCCTGAAAACCTCAAGAGAGAGGCATGGCCCCCCAAGGTTGGGCCCGGGTGAAGCAGGGATCCTACTCTGGGGGTGGTGGGTTCGCCTCTTGTGATGACTCCAGCTGCAGGCTGCTGCCGAGCTGGGCTTGTCACCTGATGTGACTGGGAGGTCAGCAGGCGCCTTCTGTGAGATGCACCTCAGAATACCAGCACAACACAGCTCCCTGGCGCTGCAGTCCATGAGGTCTCCAGGGGCTGACCAGGCCGCAATGCATGACGTAGGGCAGCACACGACGGAGCCGCCGCGCCTGTGCCTGCGGGAGACGGTGCTGCAGCGCGCCCCATGCGGCAGCACACAGCTGGGCGACCTCACCTGTGCCTGTAGCATGGCCCTGATGATCTGCAGCGCCCCCTTGGCTGCTGCGATGTGCAGAGGGGTCGACCCCACCGGCCAGGCCGCATAGCAGGTCCCCTCTCTGACCTGCAGTCACCGCTTGGCAACTCAGCAGGCGCCACCTCTGCTGCGCTCCAGCGCTTGGGCATGCAGAGCCAAGCCCTGTTGTCCTGCCTGTTTGCAAGGTGGCAGCCTGCTCTCCGGATGTCAGTGTCAGCCATGTCAGCATTGGCCGCACCAGAAGGATGCCCCTCTTGTTCCAACAGCACAGAGGCTGCCACATCGGTGGATGTCAGCGACACCCAGGCTGTCCCCAGCAAGCTGGTTGCCATCGTGTCAGCCCAGGTGTCCTTTTACACAGCCCACAGAGCTCACTTCTGTGCAGTCCCTGGCAGTCCCGCCTGCTCCACAACCATCAAACCAGACAGAGCAGCTATGCTCAGCTGTGGCAGACACTTGCGACACACAGTCTTTCAGACTGTGCACAATGCAGGTCTGTGGCAGACAGCAAGCAACAGAAACAGAGTTGCACAGTGTGCAAGTTGCCCCCACCTGAACATTGCAGGCCGCTCCGTATTGCAGCAGTGCTTTGACTGCGCTGATGTTGCCGCCGCTGACTGCAAAGTGAAGGGGGGTGAAGCCGCTCTCAGATCTGATGTTTGCCATGTCCCTGCAGCAGAAGCAGTCGTCAGGGTCAGCCCAACTGACAATCTGGCTGCTGGGTGCGAGGGGCGAGCTCAAGGTCTCCTTGACCAGGCAGGCATGGTCATGCCTGGCTACTGCAGGCAAGAGGTCAGCCCCAGGCAGCCAGCTGAGCAATCAGCAACTGCGTGTCAGAGCGGTGCATGGCCCCTCACCTGAAGGCGGGGTTCCGGCCTGACACCTCGCCATCGGTGGGGGTCTGGGTGCTGGGGTGTGACAGCAGGATGTCAATGCACTGGCTCCACCCGTTCCATGCCTGCAGCAACACCCGCAGAATGCTGCTCAGCTGCGCTCTTTCCCTGCACATGGCCCCTAAGAGTACCCTCCAGTTGATGACGCCCTCCAGTGCATCTCACAAGACCCCCAAGGCAACTCATGCGACTTGATTCCATCATTTCAGAGTGAGTTGAACCCCAGCCAGGCCTAGCAGGGAGGCACCTTGCACCCATGTGCCACAGGCCTGCAAGGCACACAGGCTGTATCCTTTCGGCACAGCAGATGCTGACGTAAGCCAAAGTAGCTGGTAATGTCGGGCTGCAGGCGGATGTTCAGGGTCCAAAGCTCAACATGGGGTCAAATGGTTCAGGGTTTGCCCGCAGAATCTAGTGGGGTCAAAATTGATGGCTGCCTGCACACGGTGATGCACGCCATGACCGGGCAGCCACAAAGAGGCACCTGCTGCCAGCATCTGGGCTGCACACAGCTGCAGGCAGTCCGTCACTGTAGATGCCCAGCAGACCGGCTGCTCCAGTGCAGGCAGCACATTGCTGGCAGTGGCAGGCGGGTGTCCAAGGCCAAAGTGACTCACAGCGTAGTGCAGGCATGTCCGGCAGTGGATCTTGTCCTTGCGCATTGCATCAGCCCCCTGGTTGAGTAGGAACTCCACACAGTCCGCATGTCTGCAGCAGGTGTGGGCAACTTCAGGTCCCAGGTAAAACTTTTGGACAGGCATCTGGCACTCTGGGAGGTGCCGCCGCCAGCACATGAAAGTGTACTCATAAGGGCCAATGCGGGGCGCTGCAGAGCGACCAGGGGGCAACAGGGCAAGCTGAGCCTTTTGCCTCCACGGCAGCAGGGGTCCTAAAGCTGGAGCTCAGCCACGCTGGACCCACCCGTTCTTGCAGGCCAGCATCAGCGCAGTCTGGCCGTACATGTTGCTGCAGTTCAGCTGCTTCCTGAAGGCGGCGACCGCCTTGGGGCTGGGATCATGCACCAGAGAAAAGGGACTGAAGGCCTCTACCAGAGCCTTGAGTACCCTGACATTGCCCTCATCTGCAAGCAGAGACATTGGGGCCTGCCAGGTGTGCTGGGGCAATCTTCGCACAAATCTACAGCTCAGCAAATTCTCAGCTGGCTCACTGGCGCCAATGTGAAGGGCAGTGGCACCATCGTGGTACCGCTGGGCGTCCGCTGCCAGGGAGGGGTTGTGCTGTAGCAGCTCGTGCAAAACCTTAAAATCTGATTGCTGGACAGCCTGCAGGAGCCTGTCCCCCAGCTGAGCCTGTCTGCTGAGACATAATCCCATAGCTGGACACAGTCTGTGATAGAGCCACACGTTTGTTTGTATCTCCAATAAAGCAAGTAGAAGATGCTGGCCAAGACTATCTCTGCTATGTTCATTTAGCTGCTCACTCAAGCTGCCCAGCTCCTCATGAAATCACAGTGCACTGTGCTCTGTGCCTGCTCAGTATCAGCTGGATCCTCGAGGCGCAACTCTGATGCCCCCTTTCTCCAACACTCTGTTGTGAGGCCTGCCCTGTCAGCTCTTGACCATGTGTGCCGCCTACAGAAGCTGTTATTGTACAGCAGCCACATCAACAGCAAGGCATCTGCAGGGCGTGTCTGCCAGTCTGTCGTGTGTGGGACAACAAGCTTAGCAGTCTCTGTCATTGGGTTGACTTCCGTGTTAAAAGCCTGGCAGCACTTGTGCCAGATTGACACAGCTGCAGCCCACACAAACAGCAGTGTGCACGATGTCCCACAGCAACCATATCACTGCTGCTGTTGCCAATCCCATGTCGATCTCTGCAGGCCAGGGCACGCAGTGTGAAGGGCATGTGCTCTCTCTGCTTGTGGCTGAGTGCTGCGCTGCTGCGGCTCCAATTATGAGTCCTCAGCAGCAGCAGACAAGGACTTTGTGTGCTTGGCATGATTGCTTGTTCTCATGCTGAGAGCCAAGAGGTGCAGCTTTATGTGTTGGAGATGGCAGCCTGGTCCAGGCAAGCATCATTAGAGTGCACCAGTGACGACGCCGCAGGCCTGCAGCCACGAAGTGAAACGCTTTTTGTCCAATAATCATTTCCTTTCTTCGAAGCTTCACTGGCCCGGGCCCCGAGGCCGGCCAACAGCATCATGGCACACCTGTTCTGCCACAGCTGTTCTCAGGGCAGCTCTGTCGCTGCTGAGGCTATGGCCTGCCCCCTCTGTGGCAGCGACTTCATAGAGTTTGTTCAGCCACAGGTACAGACCCACAGTAGTGGCAGCATGTTGATTGGACGCAGCATGAGTGTCTTATGAAAGTTCCAATCACCATCGCACGCCTGAGGAACTGATGATGTGGCATGCAGGAGCGCCAGTCTGCTCCAGCACAGCAGACTGAGGGCCGCGCGAGGCAGCAGGCAGGTCCCAATGGAGCGCAGCGCAGGCAGTTCACGATGAATGGCAGGAACTGGAACGTTCACCTGATGATGATGCCTGTCGAAGTGGCACAAGGGGCACCAGGAGATTTCAGCTCCCTCATGGAGTTGCTGTCTGGCCTGGGGTTGCCTGGCCTCGCGGCAGGGTGCGTGCGCTGTCCTGACGCAGGCGACTTGAGCATGCATGCTGCGCAGGCTACATGTTATGCCAGATGCTGAGCAAGGGTTCTGTTGCAGCTGCTAAGGCTGTCTGCAGTGCTTCAAGGATCTGAGGGTGGTGTCGATGTCTGCGGTCAGGTGCATCACCTAAAGCAGTCTGCTTCTCAGGGCTTCTGATGTGCTGTCCTCCCGGCACCCTGATAGTGGCTGCGGAGGGGCCAGCTGCAGGCAAGACTAAATCCGCGGGATAACCTCAGAACACCACGCAACTGCGGCCTGCGCCTTGTTATGGGCTGAGGCCATGCTCTGCCGTCTTCCATTGGTGGACTTGGCACGTGCAAGCTGTTGCAGTTGTGGTCAGTCATTGAAGCGCAGTTCTGGGACAGCCCAACATGTCATGGGAGCAGGGTTCTGATGCAGCTGGGCAAAGCAACAGCTAGCAATCAGCTCGTGCTGCGTTTTTGAGTCTTCGCATTGCCAGGTGTCAACAATGCTGAGCCTGAACCTGTGGGCCAAAGCGAAAGTCTGATGTCTGCTTGATATCCCAACAGCATGACCAAACAAGTTTGCCGTGCCAGGGGCAGTGCTGGGATGGAGGGACACCATTTCAGTGCGCCCAGGCTGGCCAGTCATTGTGCCTCTGCCATGTGAGGCATCTCATTCTGCTGAGAAGCCGCTGGCACTCACACCCAAGGCAGTGACATGTCTGCCTCTGCCGTGCAGGGCCCACAATTTTGCCGAGTTGGGTGACGGAGCGCATTGGGAGCAGCTGATGACTCACCTGATGGAGGCGCACCAGCCTGCGACGTCCCCAACGGACAAGGCAGCTCTGGATGCGCTGCCCAGGCGCAGTGTGCGCCCGGATGACGGGGATGGGGATGGTCTGCACCACCCCCAGGACCAGCAGGTAAGTCCTGTTGTCGGCTCGGCCCCATATGCAGGCAGGTAGGAATGGAGATGGCGTGGCCCCCAATCAAAAGGGCACCAGTCAAGCTTTCTGATTTCGCAGGGGTGGCAAGACGTGTAGAGTATGGGCCACCCACAGGTCAGCTTTGTGGGCTTTCAGTGCTGTGGGCTTTCAAGCGTTTCAGGCAGATGATCACAGTGGCACTGGTGGTGGGGGCCCATTACCTGTGGGGGTGAGCAGCAGGGCACAGGTGCTACAGGCACATACATATCTCGGCATGGGCAGAAGGCACAATCGGCATTGGTGGCTGCAACCATACCCCTTTTCAAGGAAGCAGGAGGGGCACAGGAGCAGCAACCACTTAGCTCACGCAGGTGGGGAGATTGTGGCAGGACCATGGGGCTGTGTGCAGAAAGGTCATCAGAAGTGGCACCAGCCAGCAGTAGGTGCACATGTGTGCCGCAAGCCTGTTGTGCAGGACACACAGGATGGAGGGAAACAGGGAGAAGCAGGCTGGTGTCAATGGTAGCCCAGTTTGTGGCAACTCACATCAGTCTCCACCTTCCTGTTGCATGTCATAAGTCTATTGGGGCTGCCACCAAGAGCTCTGCGAGTTGCTTGCAGTTGGAGGAGAGCGTCGCCAGACAGGTCACAACACAGTCCAGCCCCCTGTCAGCACCGGTGCCACTGCCCCTGCTGCAGGTGTATGCAGCGTGTGCATGCGATGAGCCGTGCACGGTGTGCCATGAAGCCATGGAGGCAGGGACAGAGGTGCTGGAGATGCCCTGCAAGCACTGCTACCATGAGGGGTGCATCACCTCCTGGCTGAGTGAGGTGAGCTGGGGCCGGAGCCTGCTGCCCCAGCGCAGCGAATTCCCCATGTGTCTCTTCAGCAAAGTTTCAAGTTGGTGCGGCACTGTGCCTGCCCACATCCCCTGCATGGCGCTGCATGGTGGTGGTGCCCCTGCGCGCCTCCAAGCCAGCCCGAGCAGTTCATCGTATCCTGCAGCACAGCGCAGAACCCCTCTGTCACAGGTCGTCTCAGGCCTTGCGATTTGCAGCTGTGCTGCCCTCAGTGGCAGCTGTCCTGTTGCTTGACCTGACAGCTGCCCCGTCTCCCGCCTGCTGCAGCATGGCCTCTGCCTCATGTCCCTGCACGGCATTATCTTTCTTTCTCACATGCGTTCGCCCGCTGCAGCACTCCTGAAGTTGCAGTCTCTGGCCTGCTGCAGCACAACACCTGCCCCATCTGCCGCACAGCACTGCCTGTGGACGAGACTCGCCAGCAGGAGCAGCGGCGCCAGCAGCGGGAGCGCCTGGAGCAGAGCATGGGGCCCAGAGGGCTGCCCGAACCCTTGGCGGGCCTTCTTGGCGGCGGCGGCGGCAATCCTCAGGTGCGGTCACGCCTTAGAGGGTATACTCTCTGCTCGTGCTTTGTGGCAGTGCCTAGGAAAGCCTCTTGGGCAGCGTCTCCAGCTTTGCGGAACATGCCAAGGCAGGGCTGCCTCATGGCTTGCCAGGCAGCAGTGAGGCAGAACAGTAGATGGCAGCTGGTTTGTGATTGGCGCGTCTCTGCTTTCTGCTGCCTTACAGCTCAGTTGGCTGGCAAATCTTGCTCCACATGCAGCAAGTCGGCAGCAGTGAGGCCGCACGATTGGCGCATGCCGTGGCAGGTGTGGTTAGCACATTTCAACCGCACTGCAGGAGCCAAGGTGCTGTCTCCCTCAAGCATGCGTGTGCCGTCTGTGCTGCAGCACGAGCTTGCCTCCGCACTGAGCTTGATTGTGATGCCTTGCTGTCATGCCAGACATGCTGTGCAGAGTTGTCACCAAGGGTTCCCTGATGGGCCACCTGCTGCGCGGCAAATCTGCCCTCTTGCCTGCTGCTGCAGGTGCAGGGGCACCTAGTACATCCTGTGATATGCAATCAGATCCCCTTTCCACAGACATGCGTCAAGCCTTTGTCATGCCCTGAAAGGGTGGCGGCAATCAAACCAAAGAACACCCAAATTGTGCTTCATGCTGTTCTGCAGGCAGCCTGGTGCAGGCAGGAGCAGTACAGGTGGTGGGAAACACACCACACTGCATCAGCTCCATGCAAGCTGCTGAACAATCTATGATCTGCGGGGTTGCAGGGATGATGCTGGTGTGGAAGGCCCTTCCTCTGGCGGCGGGCTGCAGCATTTGACATCAAACAATGAGAGGCTGCTTCCGAAATGTGCTTTAGAACATGCCTTGAACTGCTCTGCAGGCTGGCACTGGCAGGGATACCATGGGCGGTGGAGGGCCCTCCGGCCCTACCCCTGGCGGCGGAGTGCAGGAGGCATTGTCACGCACCAGCCTGCGATCACGGCTGCGCCACACCCAGAGGGAGCTGCAAGACCTGGAGGTGTGGCCACCTCTTGAGATGGGGCCTGCAGTGTCTGGAGGCGGCTCTGCACCGACCACGCCCGAGCAGCAGCACTGAGCCAGCTCCTGCGCATGCCCCTGATATGACGCCGTCAGAGCAGCAGCGTCAGATCAGCAAACGTAATCAGTCCGAGTTCTGAATTTTGGCCAGTGCGCAGCAAACTTAACCCCTGGCAACAAAGTCAGCCTCGCATGGGCTCAGCAAGCCCCAGAGACGCCCTTCAGCGGAGGATGCCTGCTTGGGGCACCTCAAACACTCAGATGGCATCTCCAGCAAACAATTCTCTAACAGCAGTGTCTGCTTGTCTACTCAGGAGTGTCTGCGGACCATTGTTGCTTCAGTCTGTTGTCTCAGGACAGTGTTTGTTCCGACCAGCCTGCTGTGTTACAAGATCAAGTACGCTTCAGACGCCATGCAAACATGTCAGATTCCTCAGCTGAGCTATAGGATGGGGTCAAGTTGATCACTTGGCAGCGAGCACATTGCAAGGCATGCACTCTACGCGTTTTTGCATAGATGGCTGGCCTGACATTCTGGCAGCTGCTGCCTGGCTTTCAATGAGGGCTCAGCAGACTGCGGACGCTGGCCACCAGAACCTTTGTCCCATTGCTCAGGGGGGCTCGGTGAGCAGCAGTTCCCCTGTGCAGACCCAGAGGAGCAGAACTTCCCTGCAATGCTGTTGCGGAAAAGCAAAGGCGCGCTGTGTCTCGCTCTGCAGGAGCGCAGTGTCTTCCAGTATGGGGGTGAAAAGGCCTGCAGCCAGCGCTAGCCATGCTGTGCACAGGCACCTCTTGCCATTGTGTGGTGACGTCCCTGTGGACGGTGCAGCAGTCTATACCACCATCAACTCTGCCTGCTGTGTAGGCGCCTCGCATGCGAGCTTAGCCACATCGTTTGGGACTGTCTTCTGACAGCCAGCAGCAACTCATGCTGTGACTGACTCTGCAGGCACGGCTTGCACAGGAGCTCGGCGACAGCACTGAGGGCCACGTCCCTGCGGCCAGCCTCAACCAGCTGCGCCAGCTGCTTGTGCGCCTGAGGGAGCATCGTGCCGCTCTGGAGGCAGCCGGCGAGGCTGCTTCCCTGCAGGGGGCCGCCAGTGGGCCAGGTAACTTATGCTGTTCTGTGTTGATGTATCATGGATGCAGCCAGAACAAGTGGGAACATAGGCTCTGTACAGATCACCTTCTGTTCTGTGTCCATCCAGCGCTAGCTAGGTGGCAGACATTATAAGGAGGCCTTTAGGGCAGCACTCCCTGTGGAAGATCAGCGTAGAAGCCACTCGGCCCCTACCTGCATGACTATCACTTGGCTGCAGGCTCCTGTGGGTTGCCTGTGCTGTGGGGCTGCATGAGCCTTTTGTGGGCAACTGTCAATGTGGCAGGTGATGCTGTTCCTTCAATCATGTCCCCTGTGGTCCCCTCTCATGGGCAATTGCCTGTGGCAACGCTTTGTGGCTGGCTTTGCGGCCGGCTTCCTGAGATGCTGCCCCTGTCAGGTTGTCTGCCCTTGAGACTGCAGCATTTAGGCTCTGGTGTGCGGACGCCACAAGAGCTTCACTGATGGGCATGCATGCACTGCTTCTGCTGCCGCCGTGCTTTTCTGCATTGGTGTGACAGCTCACAGTCTGCCCCGCCTTGAGCAGCTGCCCTGCCACCATGTTGATCTCCAAGCCGGCGCCTGCTCTGAGGCTGCCTGTGCTGCTGGCTGGCTGGTTGTTCTCTGCGCTGCTGCTGGGTCTAGCCGTCCATCCCTACTTCAGCAGATTATGTATGCCCAGGTTGTAAGGTCAGGTATAGCCTGCTCACGCTCCTGCTGTGCAAGGGTGGCTCTCCCAGCATCGCTTGGTAGTTAGTGGCAGGTCCAGGCTTATTGTGCCTGCCCTCCTGTGATGCAGAAGGTCCCCCGAGCGATGGGCAGCCTGATGAAAATGACAACCCGCCAGAGCTGACCCAGCCCAACAGCTCTGAAGATGATGGGGAAGAGCTGACTGATGAGGACTATGGTGGGTCTGATGCCTGTCCTGTGACGCAAGTATGCTGCTGCGTGGGAGGCTTGGATTGTGGCGACCCAGCCACTGTGGCCTGCAGCCCCTTGAGAGGAGGCCTCAGAGGTTACACATAGTGTACCTGCAGCCTCTGATGTCAGGTTAGTCCTGGTCTTGAGACCCTTAGTGGGGGCCTTAAACCAGAGCTCTGCCCTGGGTGTACCTGCAGCCTCTGACTTGTGCTATTCCTGGCCTGCAGACCCTGATGAAGCCTCAGAGCATGAGAGCAACTCAGAGGAAGCCACAAACTCAGATCAGGAGCAGGCTGATTGTCTGGAGGAGGATTCCTCAGCTGCCTACTACTCAGACGGGGACGGCTTTCAGACCTTTCTAGGCACAGGCGGCCAAATGGGAGAGGCGGGAGGTTCAGATGCAGAGGTCAGTTTGGGCTGTGATGGGGGTTCCTGATGCTGATCAGAAAAGGGCTTCATCACAGGCAGCCAGGGGCACTTAAGTCCATAGGTCACCTTGGGCTGGACTCTCTAAAGATGGGGGAACAGGAAGCGGGAGGGGGTCGGAGACTGCAAAAGGAGCCCTGCCTGGCCAGCACCAGTGTGAGCAGCAGGCTGCCCCTCTTGCTGCCCATAGACCCTCAAAGAATGTTTCCTGCCGCAGCACCACCACCTGCAGCCAGCCTGTCTTATGATGTTGGCTTGCCCTGATCGATGCTGTCCAGTCATGGCTTGAGACTTGTCATCTGCATGAGGGGTTTCAAGCGGCAGTCTGCACCAGCAGCAATGCACTGCTCTGCATTGGTGTGACAACTAGGCTCTCCTGCAGGAGGCGGCTGGTGCCGCTGCTGGCGGCAGCAATCGTTGCAGTCCACGCTTGACCCTGAAGCATGGTGCTGCCCGTGGACCAGACAGCTTTGTCTTTCTTGCAGGATGTAGCATGAGTGATGCCTGCTCACACTGCCTTGTGTCACAACGACCAGCCTGTGGCCTGCAGGAGGCAATTGGAGCTGCAGCCAATACCAGCAACGATGGTGGGCCACCCGCACTGCTGCTGACTCATGGTGGCCTCACCACCCTCACCTCCAGCGAGGCAGGCGGCAGAGGTGTCAGCCGCGAGGCCAGCCGGCTGGCCAGCGCCCTGGGTGTGCCCTCCATGCACGTGGTGCCCCGCCAGGGCCTGCAGCGCCGCATAGGGGAGAGCACAGCACAAGCGGGAGGCACCAGCGGGTCAGATGGCAGCCTCCCGTCCATGACAGGCTCTCACAGCGGGGTCCACCTGTCTGAGTCCTCAGAAGAGCCTGCCAGCTTTGCAAGCGGCCAGGGTGCCGGCGCTCTGCCAGGCCTGGAGTATGGGTCACGAGCGCCAACGCCTGCCGGCCTGGGCGAAGGCAGCAGCAGTGGTGCTGACGCCTCTGGAGGTGCACCAGGGGGGCTAGGGGGGTACGTCTTGCAGCCGCCTGATGGTTTTGACGCAACCCGGGAGGCAGACAGGGCGGAAACCCGGGCTTTGGACATCAGCGACACCCTCCCATCAGGCCTTCTGGGCAGTGCTCCGGGGGAGGCTGGCAGAACAATCCAGCAGGCAAGATTTATGTCCATGCTTGCCGCACCTGCAAAAAGCAGTGATTCGCACTTTTAAAAGCTGGCAAGCCCAGCAGACAGTGTTGCTTGTCACAATGGTGCTTGGCGTGCAGGTGCTGCACTTCTAGTGCAGCTTGGCTGCTGCCTGTAATGCATCATGATAGCAGTTTCACAAGTTTGCTTTCGGTAACGGAAACAGTTGCAGCTCTCTCCAGATGCCTTGGCACCATTGAGGGTGTCCCTCCTTGTTTTCTGTGTTACTCCATGCAAATTGTGCTGGCGGTGGCCCCACTTGCGTACAGGGGATGCTGCTGGTGCCTCATAATAAGCGCACCCCATGCTTGATTTGCTGTTGGCAGTGGCACTGGCAGTGTTCGCAACCTGGCATGTTGAGCTGCGTGTGCCTGTCCTCCACCTTATCACAACACCTTTGCCCCTGAAGACCCTTAGCATGCAGGGCCTTCAGCTGATACTAGCATGTGCCCTGGACAGCCCTTTTGCCTGCAGAGGAACATCCTCGAGAATGCAGGCCCCAAGGATGCTTATGTCTGCTTGAATTTTGGTGACACGCATCTGGCTGCCTGTAGCCAGCTGCCCGCTGACGGCCCTCCTGGTTTGTTGCAATCTGTGGAAAGCATCTGCGTGGCGAGTACAGCAGTCAACATGTCATCTGCCCACAAACTGACCGCACTCGTGTTTGTTGCTGCAGTACCTGCAGAACAATGGGCAGGAGGAGGAGGGCCCAGGCGGCCCAGAGGCTGGTGGGGGCGGCGATGAGAGCGGCGAGCCGGATGGGGCAGACGACGCCATGGGCCTTGGCGGCTTTGGCATCCCTGTGCTGGCAGCCAGCCGCCACGGCATTGCCATCAACCTGGCAGGGCTGCAGCGCGCCTTCCCACGGGCTCATGAGGTGGGTGCGTGTGCACTGTTTGGATGTGTGAGAGCACGCCAGACTGGCACAAAATGACCCTGGGAGTGCATTTTCTTACCAACTTGTGCTATGCTTGCGTGACACGTCAGAAGGTTGTGCTCAGCAGAAGCAGAGACTGGTTTTGTGTGTTTGTGTTCCTCCCTTGCTCCTGGGGTTTGCTGCCCTGTCGAGTGGACTGGAAAAGAGTACTTCTGGCCCAGAACTGTCGCCATTGCAGCAGCTCCCCTATGACATGGCCTGGCGCCCCCTGTGGAGTGCAATGCTAGGGCATTAAGCTCATGCGCTGCCTGTGGCCCTGCAGGGCTCGGGGCAATCCCCGTCCAGGATCAAAAGGTCCCCTACCAAACCTTGTGGCGACCCTGTGCAGGCCTTGCACGCAGTTCCTTGGCCTCCAACTGCTCCCGTGCTGCCCTGCGTGCAGTGGCTGGAGTGGATGCAGAGCCCTCAGAATGGGGGCCTCAGCAGCTGCCTTGCATGATGGTCCCCACTAATCAGCGCTGCTGCCCTACCTGCATTGGCCTGGACCTGCTTATATGCTGCTATGCATGCAGTAGCTGGAGTGCATGCAGAGGCCTCAAGGCAGAGTCCTCCCCAGCAGCTACCTGCTTGGCTCTCCCATCAGCTGATGTGCATTGCTGCCCTGAATGCCTAGCTGCGCTGCCTGCAGTACCTGGAGAACATGCGGGGCCCCCAAGCCAGGGCTGCTGTAGAGAGGGTGGAGCGTGAGATTGCAGCCTCACAGGCTGCCATGGGGGATGCCACTACGGTACGCATACATGCCCCCTTCCATGTCAAATGCTTGGTGTGCCTGGTTGATGTACAACTGCAGCGCCAATGCAATAATCCATTTTTTGAGGCCACTGCATGACCAGCCCATCACTGGTGACACCATCATAACATGTTGTCTGCAGAAGCAGATGCTCACAGGCGCAGCATTTGTGTGCAAAGTGTTGCTGTATGCTTGAAGGAGCTCTGCATGGGCGCTTCCCCAGCTGCTTGTTCCCATGTGAGGCTTGCAAAGGCTGAGACTGTGCAGCACCACTGTTGCTCAGCTGAAGAGGCATGCCACATTCAAGCAGACCCACTCGCTTGACGTCCATGCCAACTGCTGAAGGGGGAAGTGTCCCCACAAAGGTGGATTTTGCAGGCAATGAGTCCAGGTGGCAAATGCTGCTGACACTTCCACCTCCTTGTGCTGCAGGCCCTGGATGCCTGAACAGGCTGTCACTCGCCTCATGGTGCCGCCACATGCTGACTGCCACATCTCTTTGCGCTGCAGGCCCTGGATGCCTCAGCAGCAGCAGCGGCCCTGGTCAGCGCTGCTGCAGAGCCGTCGCCTGCCACTGAGGGTGCAGACAGTTGGGCAACAGCCCCTGAGGCAACCCCTGCTGCTGTTCTCACCTCAAGGGCAATACCGCCCCTCGCTGAGGCGTTACAGCAGGTGCGCTGCACATATTGGCTTGGCTGCCATGCTCTCTTCACTGCCTGCCAGCTTCTGCTGCGGCTGCAGAAGCTGCAGTGTCACGGCTCAGCTGTCCAGGTTCTCCTGCACTGGGAGGCGAGCTGTGTTGCTGCAATGTGACCCAGCAGCCAGACCCCATGCAATGTCTTTCTGTGTGGTGGCATGCCTGCTTGGGCTTGGAATTGCGTAACAAAGGTATCTAATCGTGCTGCAGATGCCAGGAAGTCCTGCAGCTCTGGCCAGCATGGAGACAAGCCCGGCTCCTGGCACAGTTCCTGGCAGTCCTGAGGTGGGCAGGCGAGTGGCCCAGCGCCTGAACGGTCTGTCCACGCCACACAACCCCACGGGAGGCACACCGGCAGGGCCCTACAGAGCTGACGAGGGGCTGGAGCTGGCCAGCAGCAGCAGCCGCGAGGCCGCTGCCTCCTCGCTGCTGGCTGCCTGGGCAACTGACGCGCCCGATGCTGCGCCCGCCCGCCTGAGGAGTCATGCCGTGCCGGATTCCCCCAGCAGTGGGGGCAGCAATGGGGCCACCCCTGTCGCAGGCACCCCCACGCTGAGCCGCAAGCGCAGCCTTGGGACCGCTTTGGAGCCCACCCCAGCTGCAGACCCTGACAACAGGTGAGCTTGAGGGCTTGACAACATCCATGCCATGTGGGGGTGGGACAGGGAGCACCCTTGGCTCTGTGAGGTGTGGGAGCAGGCCCGAATTATGTGTGTGCACCCTTTAACTTACTGCCCGCAGCGTTCCCGACCTGCAACCTGGCTGAAGCTTGCAAAGCTGGCAAAGTTGCTCTGGAACTCGGCATGAGTAGTGCACAGTCCTCCTCATAGGTGCTGGCCTGGTAGGCAAGGTGCTTGTTGCCCTTGGTCTTGCCTGCTGCATGTTACAAGGGTGGTCAGCTGTGTCCAGGGCAGTGGGTACCTCTTGCTCAGATTGCCTGCAACCTCACATCACGGCATGAGCCTGCAGCTCTCTTAGTCTCATGCACCCAACAACCTCAGTGTGCTCACACAGAGACGCAGCATTGGCCTGCAGCTCTGTGCAGTCTTTTCGCTCATGTGCACCCCACGTAGCACGCTGTGCCCGTCAGGTGGCTGGCCTCCAAGACCCACAGGGCTACCTGCAGTGTCTTGCTTTGGGTCTCTTACACAGCATGCCCGCATCCAAACAAGGCTGCTGCTCTGCAAAGTCTGCAATTTTCGTGCTCAATCAAGTTATCTTTGAACAAGTAACAGACCCTCGGGTGGCGTCTCCTTGCATCAGGTGGCGCGAGTCAATGCTGTCTTATGGAGGGCCCCGCCATTCAGTTAGGGGCGTCATGCATCAGGTCACTCATACAGCGAGGCATGCTGTTGTTGTGCAGGCGGTCCGGGCGACTGGCATCCATGGTGCGCAGGGCTGCTCGCGGCGCCACCAGGCTGTTTGGCATGCTGTCACGCCGCACCTGAGGACACAGCGACGCTGCCAGGCTGCTGGGCTCCTGCTCCATTCTAGAGGACGGTCACACGTCCCCTATCAGAAAGCATCCTGTCCCTCTCCAGAGTGTACTCAAGGCAATCCCAGCAGTTGGGAGGCATGCCAGTACTGCATCCCTTGGGAGCTCAAACCACTCCGTTCTCTGCATGCTGCCCCATGCTGCGCTTCCAGCCAGGGTTTGAAACTTAGCAGCGTCAAAACTGTAGCATGTATGGCCATTGTCTCTTCTCTTGCGAATGCAAAACCTTTGAGTGTGGATTGTCATGTCATCAAAAATGTGCTCTCAGGAGTGTTCATTGCTTTGCGAACCAAACTAAACTCAAAACTTAGATGTTCAAATGTAATACACAAGCTTGTCCAAGGCCAGCAGCTAACTCGACAGTGATGCTTTGTCTGGGGTTCATCCAGGCTGATGGGAGCCTGCTAAACATTTCTCCACCAGACCCAGCAGGTTAGGGTTCTCCAGTGCAGCAGCAACACGCTCCTTGTCATTGAGCTGTTTGTTCACAGCATCTTCTGAGGAGTGGCCTCCTGGGGTGACTGCAATATCCACCTGCACACAGCCAAAGTGGTGGGCCAGCAGCCATGGCAGCAGCCCAGACTGAGCCAGGCAAGTTGCTATGCCACGGCCCAGGACTGCATCAAGCGTAGCACACACCTTGAATCTGGGGTGCAGGGAACGCAGCAGCTTGACCCGCAGGGAGAGGCCAATCAGTGTAGCCATGCTGCAATGCTGCACGGTGGGGGTGAATTGAACCCTGCAGGCAGCAGCACGTTCTCTTCTGTTGTTTTGGAGCTGCACATGCACGTACTCGGCAGAGGCGCGGATTCACAATGGCAGACGTGCAGCATGAATGCTGCAAATCTCCTGTTTGATGTTCTGCAGGCAGCAGGAGATCGTCTCTTTGAAGCTGCACATGCACTACTGGCAGGTGCGCAACTTATGCTCAAGATATGCAGCATGAACGCTGCAACCAACCTGTGTGGTGGGGCGCAGTGTCCTCTGTGCACGCAGATGGCCTTGGGTGTGAGCAGTGGGCCTGTTGGGTTTTGGAGTGTGCCCTGCCAGAGCACAGGGCTGCTGACAGTAGCTCGAGCAGTGCCAACTGCGCTTTGGTTCTCATGTGAAAAACCTGGCACTGCAACCTGGCCTTTGATGAAGCAAGACAGAGTGTGATGCACGAGGAAAGGCTGCGACAAGCATGAAAGGCAAGAACCATGCCACCCAAACGACCACCCTATCTGACTGCACAAATCCAGCGTGGCACTGACACTTCCTGACTCTGTCCTGCCTTTTGCTTGGCCTTGCCCTCCCAGCAGCAAGCGTGGCTCTAGCAACACCTGCTGCACCTCTGTGTGCAAGTGCATGCCGGTCCGGCGTGGCATGGGCTCACCTGACATGGCCCTTGGAATCATCAATGTTGATCAGGTCCTCAGCAACCACGTGCAGCTGCTCCAGGCTGTAGGGGTGCTCAGGATCCTGGATGTCTCTTATGTGCTGCAGGGCATACATTGAAAGGTGAGCGCCAGAGCAGCAGGTCACAAACACACATTGAGACAGCTCCACCAGAGGCATGGCGACCAGATTGAAGGCCTGGGAGCAAGCAGCATGGCCCTTGGAGCTGCATTGCAGACCATGTGCAGCAGAGCGCAGCCTGATGAGTGAGCTGCAGACAACGGTGCCTCCCTGAGGGAGGTCTGGGACGCCACCAGACGCCTTGCTGCTGGACCTGAGGCTGAGCCACCCTGGGCAGCATGTCAGGATTACGCGGCAGGGGTCCAATGATTCAGGATTACGCGGCAGGGATGCAGCATGGTCCCTGCCAGACGCATTGTCAGAGAGGGAGGCCACAGCGGGGGCCCCGGGCAGCTAGTTGCCAGACTTAGGCAGAGCCACCCTGGGAGCTGGGAGCAGCTGCTTTGCAGGCCATGCGCAGCATGGCAATCTTGATGCACCACTTGGCTGTGCTGCGCACCTCAAAGATCTCCCCTGCATCTATTGGATCCCGCTGGCCTTCATCGGTTGTGCTGCGCAGCACCTGCAATACAACAGGGGCTCACTGGTGTGCTGAAACTGTGAAGTTGCTCAGGTCATCAGGAAGTTTTGCAGGTTTGCAGATGCCTGATATTGGTGGCCTGACGAGGCTAGGAGAAGCGGCACAGGCTGGGGAGGCACTGCTGGGTGCATATAATTGGCACGCAAACCTTGGGAGCTCTCTCAGTGTTCCTCTCATACACCGTGGGGTTGGCATTGATCAAGTCATGCTGCATCTTGCCGCAAGGACAGAGCTGTTCCTTTCAGTATTCTTTCAGATTCCTAGTTTGCGCAGGTGCAATGACAAGAGAAGTCACGTCAGAGCAGCAACCCAGGGAAAAGGCTGCAGAGATCCAGACGTCAGGGAAGGCCTCTCTCGTCAGGCAGAGACCAAGACAGCACGAGCACAAGTCTGCCAGACATGGGATGCATACTGAGCAGGCACGCTCGGGTGAGCATCTGGGTTTGCTTTGGAGACCTCCTGGCATGCATGCAGGGTCTGTCCAGGCTGTGTGCCAGGATGATCTTTTGTCGCAACATTTCACATGGCTTCCTGGGTTCACGGCTGGCCTCATTGCCCATTGGGTGCCTGCAGGGGGGCAAGACTCCCAGCCCTGATGCTGTGACGCCAGCCCAGGCGCTTGCTCCTGCAAAGGGCAAATCGCCCGGGTCTAGCCCGCAATTGGCAGTGGAGGTGGCAGCGCACAGTTTCAGCCCTCAGACCCCCGCAGTATCGCCCCTGGCCTCCCAGTCAGCGGCAGCTGAGGCGCGGCGAGGGGCCCGGCGATGCAGCACCCCAGACAGCGCATCTCTGCCAGAGGACCCTTTTGCTCAGGTGAGCTGCTCTTGGAGCCTTGCTGCCGGGAGGGGCCAGTCAGCGCAGGCAGGAGTCTTCTCCTGTTGCGTCTGCTGCCTGCACAGCCCCCTGAAAGGGCCAATTGGCACAGAAGCATTGTTTTGTGAGCTGTTATCCGCCTGCACAGCGTCCCTACAGGGGACAATCAGCATAGGCATGCAGAGGGGTGGCAGCACAGGCATCATTCTTTGCAGTCTGTCAGCTGCCCACGCAATCCTGAAGGGCGCACTGATCAAGGCAGCCAGTGCAGATCTGAGTCGCTCTTTATAGATCAGCTGCCTTCACAAGGCCCCTGACTCAGCACAGGTAACAGTCTGGTGCAAGTCTGCCAGCCTTGTTGTTGCATGCCCTGCTAACTCGGCGAGGGGCGTGCTCGCTGCTGCAGGGTACGTTCTGTGACTCCGAGATGAGCAGGCACCTCGATGCCGCCGGCGCTAAGATCAGCAGCACCCCTGGCTATGTGGACGCAGCTGGCATTGAGCTGCTGGAGGTGCCTCATCTGATGCCCAGCTCAGGTCAGGCCAGCACCTGCCTGCATGCAGCTGTCCCTGCCCTTGAATTGGCCGCACCAGGAGAGGTAGCAAGGCCAAAGACAAACGCAAAAGTTGTCCGCCAGCAGGCAGACTGTGGCCATGCGGAGCATGCTGGTGTCTGACCTGCAACTGGGGGGGCCGTCAGTGCAGTATCTCATGACCGTAACTGAGGCCTCTCACAGCAGCATCTCTTTGCCCATGTCGTGTGCCGCTCCATGCCGATGTCCTGCCTCATGGCAGATGGGCACCCAGGCGCCCATGCCAATTAGACGCATGCCTTCCCATAAAACCCACTGCACCTGCACCATACTGTCTCTATGGACTGCCATTACTGCTGGAGAAGGTTGGACATCTCGCTCTGCTGGGTGCAGTCCTTGCCTGGAGTCACTTAAAGACAGCCTGGTTGCTTGATGCAGTAAGCACAGAGGTGGGGGCTTGCAGCAGTCCCGATAGAATCGAACAAAGATGTCGAGTGCGGCATCTGCTGCTGGAGGCTCACTGCCATGCCAGAAACAGCATCCATGACAGTGCTCTGCTGTCTGCAGAGCAGCAGCGTCATGGCTGCCCCTACCTGCTGCAGACCACATTGTCCTGAGGTGCTCCCCCGCCCACAGCATGGTCGCACTCTGCACTGCAGGCAGTGGCAGTGGTCCTCTGGAGGAACACCCCCATGGGTCAGGCACCTCTGCCGGGTCCCAAGAAGATGCAGGGCAGTGGCCGCCAGGCAACGAGGCTGCGCCAGGCTGGGACGTCATGGGCTGCGGCGACAGCGCCTCCTCGAAGCACCTCGCCAGGGGCCCTGCTCGCCGCAGGAAGTCCCGGCTGTCGGCCTGCTCCTACGCAGATGAGGCAGGGGCCTGGCAGGGGCCTGCCGCACGTGTCCCCACCCCGGGGCTGCTGCCGGAGCGGCTGCAGTCGCAGCAGGCGGCTCGCAGCGCCCCTGCGACCGTGGGCATCCTGATGGAACATGGAGAGCAGCCCCACCCAGCTGCAGGGGACACAGCCCTGCAGCGCATCGGCTCGGCTGCCGCTGGGGGTCTGTCGCTCCCAGGGGCCTCACATCACGCATCCTTGCAGGGCTGCAGCCGCCCCATTGCAGACGAGGCCCTTCTGCAGCAACCTGGTGCTGTCGGAGGTGTGGGTGGCCCTGCTGCACTGGTGGCACATGCTGAAGACCAGCCAGCCTCAGGTGCCTGCAGCCAGCCTGTGGCAGATAGCAGTCCCCCGCAGCAGCCTGCTGAAGCGCAAGGCAGCACTGATGCAGCCGCCTCACAGATCAGCGGGCGCCCTCCAGTGGTCAGCCCCTTTGCCACAGCTGCCAGGCAGGCCAGCCTGCCGTCTGATGGTGCCCGGACCACCCTGCAGCCTGGCAGCAGGGAAGCTGGAAGCGTCCAGCAGGGGCCCCTGCGGCTGCCTGCCATCCGTATAACCTCCAGCCTGCCAGCTGCAGACAAGCCCACTCACATGGCCACCCCCCACCAGGCCGCCGAGGAGCAGGTAGAGGCAGGCGGTCCCATGGGCAGCAGTGCAGGGGGCGGCGGCGCCCACCTGGGCCCCTCCCTGGACAGCAGCCCGACAGCGGGGAGCTGGCCGGGGGCCACCTTGGAGAAGCAGCAGCTGGCGCTGTCTGTGCCTCCCGACGCAGTGCATGGGGCGGGCCTGCTGAGGGACGACGACCGCCTGAGTCCTCGAAGCTCCTCTGTGCAGCCCCCGGCAGCTGCGCCGGCTGCTGTGACGATGTGGCGCCCCAAGAAGGCCGACAGCGCACCCGGTGTCATCGACTGCGGTGGGTGAAGAGCGACCAGTTCATTCAAAAGACCTGTGGCATGCGCACAGCAACACTTGCGCTTCACACCAGCTGCTTGGCCAGTTCTCGAGCGCAAGTGCGCGGTAGAACCTTTGGATGAGTGTGTGACCCAGCTGCTTTTTGAACAGTGATGTTGTGCTTGCAATTCGATCTGATGTCAGAGCAACTGCTCTGCAGCGCTGGCTTTCTGTCATATGCTCCCAAGGGATGGCCTCCTCCCAAAGTGGCCTGTCTGACTGCCCAATCAAGGTGGCCAGGGTGTTGCACACAGGAGACGTGTGGGCAGCAGACAACAACACCTTTTGAGTGCAGGTGCAGGCGAGCTCATGTCACCTGTCTTGCCCTGCAGGCGGCAGCTAATTGCTCTGCCTGCTCAGGTCAGTGCTTTCAGTGTCCGCACAGCTTAGTGTCAAACCTGGTACACCAGGCAGACAGAACCAGCCTGCAGCACAGTCCCTGTTGAGGCCGTCCTACTCTCTGCCCCTGCAGCCAGCGTCTGCTGGTGGCATGAATCTACGGCATCCGCTCTGCAAATGTGCTGAATGCCCGACTGCAGCGCAGGGCCTGTCAGGGCCATGTGCCCCAGCTGCTCCTGGCACTGGCATGTGCGGTCCCCGCTGCAGACGCGCTGGTTGCCAGACTGCAGCGCTGCGCCTAGCGACGCCATGTGCCCCTGCCCCTGCAGGTTCTTAGCCGTCTGCTGCTGGCACTGACACGTGCTGTCCCCCACTGCAGACTTGCTGGAGCTGGACGCCTCTGACTTCTATGAGGGAGCTCCCCTGCCTGACAACGAAGAGGAGCGCCTGCAGGCACTCGCGGAGCTGGACATCATGGACACCCCCCCAGGTGGTA
The DNA here is from genome assembly GCA_019693375.1 of Asterochloris erici. Taxonomy (NCBI): domain Eukaryota; kingdom Viridiplantae; phylum Chlorophyta; class Trebouxiophyceae; order Trebouxiales; family Trebouxiaceae; genus Asterochloris; species Asterochloris erici. The sequence goes on along the minus strand of JAAMXJ010000582.1, from coordinate 15,229 downwards.
CTCATCCTGGCTCGTTCTGGGCCCCGCTGCCTCTCACTGCCAGGCCGCTGGCCCACAGCCTGGCTGCAGCCCTTCAGCAGCCCACTCTCGTCTGTTCCCTTTCTGACCACTCCCTGCCACTTACTTGCAGACCACTCCCTTCTGCAGGTTTGTAGTTGGACTAGCCTACGCTGGAGAACGCTGGTAGACAGTGTCCTCACCCTGGCTCGTTATAGGGACTGCAAGCTGTCTGACGCCCGTCTGCAGCTCATGCGCAGAACAGTCCCATCCACTTCCCTTCTGACCACTCCCCCGGCTTATCTGCAGACCAGGCCCTCATGGACATCACCAAGCTGGTGGCCTCCATCTTCCGAGTCCCAGTGTGTGGGGTGGCGCTGGTGGATGAGTCACGGGTCTGGTACAAGGTATGTGCCCCGGCGAAGCACCACCGGCCACAGCTGCAGCAGGCTGCCTCTGGTGCCACCATGCGACGATCCAGCATCCAGCACTGCCACTGTCTGTCTCACTGGTCAGCTTGCAGGCTGAGTGTCCACTGAAGAAGGGGTTGGCGCCCCTGCAGGTCGCCCTGCGGGGCAGGGATGTGATGTGCATGCTCAGCTGCGTTCCTCATGTGAACCAGGGCATGCAGGGCATGCTCCCCATGGGAGCCCAGCAGTATGAAGGGGCGGTCGCCTGTGCAAGGCAGGCATGTGCAGCCTTTGCTGCATCCCTCATGTGAACCACAGCAGGCTGGATGTGCTCCCCACAGGAACACAGCAACATCAGCCTGTCCCAAAGCCCTGCTCTGCCACCCCGCAGCCAGTGGAGCTCAGGGCACAACTTGTTGCTGTGCGTGCTTTGCGTGTACTCTGTACAGACAGGACGCCGTTCCCAACCAGCCTCCTGCACATCTCTGTGCATACCAGACACTTGCTTTGCAGACCGCGTCGTGTCCCTGCAGGCACACTACGGGTCCGCCACGGAGCAGCCGCGGCGCCTGTCCTTCTGTGGCTGGCAGTTCCTGCCGGATGCGCCTGAGGTGCTCATGGTGCCAGACACGACCCAGGACCCCAGGTGAGGCAGCTGTGCCGTGCGCGCTCGTGAGCAGTGGCGCCTGGGCCAGACAGGTCCTGTCCAATGTGGCTGCAAGGCCTGACGCCACTCAGGGTAGCTTTTGAAGCTTCTCCTGCTTGACCAGGGTCAGAGGCTGTAACCCAGCTGGTGTTGGCTGCAGGTTTGCCAATAACCCCATCGTGCGCCGGAAACCCTTTGTGCGCTTCTATGCTGGGGCGGCCCTCACCTGCTCCTCTGGGCACCGCATAGGCGCTCTGTGAGTATCTGCCACTAATTCTGTCTGCACTTCCACTGCATCAGGGAGCTGCTCAGCCGTGAGTGGGAGAGACTTGGGACAGGCACAAACAGGCTCAAGCCCAATCAGGTTCGCCAGCAGCCGTCCAGACTCTTACTATAACGAAGCATTAGTCTCCTCCCCGAACCGGTGCTGGCCAGGCCCCCCACCTGCAGCTGGTCTGTGACTCTGTGTCACCGGCGGCACCCACAGCACCTGTTGCATGCAGACCCAGCCCCCTGCACGCACGTCGATTGCTGAGCGCTGGGCCAAAATGCGTGCATGTTCCCATGTGCCGCCTTGTCACGGGGTGTGCAACTGCATCATTATGACGGCAGGGCCGGCAGGTGGCCCCTCTCAACAACTCAACACCAAATGCTCATGAGCGATTTCTGTCTTCTTTTCTTTCCACTCACCCCTGCAGGTCTGCTGACCTGCATTGATGACAGGGCAGGAAGGTGCCTCTCATCACCAGAACCTCCCTCCACCAGGCCGACACCATATATTGAAACCAAGTCAGTATTCTTTGTGCCCTTGCAGGTCTATTGTGGACCGCCAGCCTCGCACTTTGGATGACGAGGGGTGCCGCCTGCTGGTCAACCTTGCTGGGATGGCCATGCGCGAGTTGGAGAATGCCTCGCTTGTGAGGTGGGCTGACAGGCTGCAGATGGTTGTCGTGATGCTGAGGGTACTAGACACATGGCATCAGTGGCGCTAGGCTGGTCTTTTTGGTGCTTTTGTGCACCTTTGCAGCTGCACCTCTTTGCTGCTGCGCAGCCAAGCTTCTGCTGGACGTCAGCAGCAGGGTAGTCAACATCTTGATGCCAGGCACAGCACTGCACCGGCACTGCACAGCTTGCTTGAGACAGAAACACTGAGGACTAGACTCTGTCAGTGGATGCATGAGGGCACAGGAAACAAGCCATTGAGTTGGGTATGAGCAGTGCTCTGGCAGGACTGCATGGGCTCACCTGCCTCAGCACCTCCCAAAGCAAGACCTGCAGGCCGTCAGGCATGTCTGAGCCTGCTTCCAGCTGACCGCAGAAAGCAGCTGAGCCGGAGCTACGACCTGGGGGAGAATGTGGCGCTGGCGCGCGCGGTGGAGAGCAGCCCTGACCCGCTCATGGTCTGCGACACGTCTCAGACTGGCTGGCAGGTCCTGCTGGTCAACGAGAAGTGGGTCAAGTTCACAGGTCAGGCAGCCTATGCCCGTTCATCGTTGGTCTCCATCCCCATTCTGTGTGGCCCCTGGATTTCCTCCCTGAATGCATTTCTATTTTGCAGCTGAGCCGTCTGTTGCACTGGGTTTGGCTAGCTGCATCATCTGTGACAGACAGCAGACAGCAGCAGCCCTCCAGGGGTTGATGGTTACTCACCTGTTTCATTGGGTTTAGCAACCTGCAGTCTTTGTGAGAAACAGCAGGAAGCGGCCATGACAGCTGCCTTTCAGGCTTTGAAGGACGTCTGCTGGGCTGCTGGGGCATGTGCACCAGCACTGCCCTGATGCTGCCTGATGCACACCCCTAACCCCTAATGATGTCATGGTTTTCGATGTCAAGCAATGCCTGCCTGGCAGCATTCATGCAATATCTAGGTTGTTGAGGAAGGTGAGCTTACAGGTCAGGCTGGCGGCTGGTCTGCCCCAAATTTACGCTTTGGGAAGATCAGTTCATGTCCTGTTCTAGCGGCATGATACGAGTTGCATGATCATTGTTCGGTGTTCAAAAGTAGACCACATGAGGTGCAGGGCGTACACTTTGTGGCCTGGAAGCCAGCGCCAAGCAGACTGGCGTGACGCCCCCTGCTTGTGGTGGCTGCACTGAGCCCCTGGACGCTCCTATAAAAAGGCAAAACTAGGAGTCAGGCTGTGGCCAGATGGATGCAGCACAGCAAGCACCTGTCACTGCCCTGCAGGCATCCCTCGCGCTGAAGCCACTGTCAAGGGCCCCTGGCAGCTGTTTGCGGTGCCCAACATGATGGATGAGGAGCTCAATGACGTGTGTCGCATCAATTCCCGGGGTCATATGGAGTTCTCCCTCACAGCCACCCTGCGGCACCACGCCAATGACAGCATAGCGCAGTCCCTCACGCTCAGATTCAGGTGGGCTGCCACGTTTCACTCACCTGGCAGCCACTGTGCTGCGTGTCTGTGCAGCTTTGGTCCCAGGGGCGGTGTTGTAGCCCTTGGCCTTTGCAGCTTGTCCCAACACAGTGTCTGTCCAACCCTGACTGTGCTCTCACCTGGCAGCCACTGTGCTGCGTGTCTGTGCAGCTTGGAACCCAGGGGCGCTGTTGTCGCCCTTGGCCTTTGCAACATGTCCCAACATAGCTTCTGTCCAACCTCAAATGTGCTGCCCTGCACTGCATCAGACAAGGTGTGTCGCGCACCTGCATAGAGCAGCGTCCTTCTTGCAACGACCCTGACCCAGGGATGCTTGTGACTGCTGTCACGCAGGGCTGGTGCACTTGCCAGTGGGTGTTGCAGGTTGTGCAGGCCAGTGACTGAGGATCGTGAGGGGCCCCGCACTCTGCGGCCGCCTGCACCAGAGCAGCTGCTTGAAGCAGCACCTACTGCACAGCTTTGTGGCAGGTGCCAACTGAGGCTCTGCAATCCATGCAGGCCTGTGGCCGAGGACAGTGTGGGACCTGACCTGACTCGAGTGCCTGCGGCGGAGCAGCTCAAGGCGCTGGGCCCGCGCCGCGCCTTGTACTATGTGAGCGTGACTCAGCGGGAGACCCCTGTGGCGGAGGTGCACTGGGCAGGGCAGCACAATCGCGCGTTGGGGCTGCGGCCGTCTTTGGAAATGGAGCCCATCAAGGCCCTCAAGATGGGGCCGCTGTTGGGCATGGTGAGCTTCATAGTGGGTTCATCTGTGGGCGTGACCTTAAAGGGGTACCCCAGCGACGGAGGTGCACTGGGCCGGGCAGCACAAATGCGCGCCGGGCCTGCGGCCGGTTCTGGGGGGTGACCCCATCAAGGCCCTCAAGATGGGGCCACTGCTGGGCAAGGTAAGCTTGATCGTGTGACTTGACTGCTCAGTGAGCTTGAGCAGTGGCTTGCTGGAGGCTTGAGAGATGGCCTGGTGAGACTGCGGCAAGCTAGGGTTCCTGCTGGACACAAAGGGCACAGCAGATGTCAACATGTACCTGCCTGGAATCAGAAGAGTTGGTTGGTGTCCAAGAGAGCTGGGGCATCTACTGCAGACCAACAAAGGCTTGGGGGCCTCAAGGCTGCCAAGCCGGACTCGGCTGCTGGGCTTGCTGATTCCAGTACAGGCCGCCGTGCCACTCGACTTGGGCTCTCGGCATATTTGTACTGTGACCACTTGAGGGCGCCATGTCCAGACAGCCACAGCTGAAGTGCAAACTGGGGGAAACATGTGTGATGCAGTGTACAGTGCGGCGCAGTGCCTGCACCCATGCAAGCAAAGCAGCACCGCTTTGCCCGCCTGGATTTGAACCTGTGTGCCGCCCACCAGCCGCCAATGTGAGCATGGCGCTGCAGTTGGCAGCTTGGATGCACAGGCCGCTCTGTGATGGTGACCGTTTAGGCACCAGAACCTTGTTGCCCAAGCATAGGGGCAGCCATTACCTTGGCCATGGCTACTACACCTGGCAGCAGCTGCATTCATGGCCAGCTCCTCCTTTTCAGCAATGGCCAATAGCACCAGCAGGCTTCCCTGCACGTGTTTAAGAGACCTGAGTGGGTTGTTTCCGGGATGTGGGGCCCACACTGCCCTTAGCCTGTCACGTGCCTTGCAGGGCAGCTCAGGACGTGTGTACAAGGCTACCTGGAACGGTGCTGTCGTGGCAGTCAAGGTCAGTTCAAATGCTGCATGCTGCAATGCTTGCTCGGTTCAGCTCACTTTCTGCCCTGTACGATGCTGGCTGCATTGGAGTTCTGACTTCACATCAGTCAGCTCATCAAGAGAGCAGCCTCATCAAGGAGCTCAAGCCTGTACCCGCCGCATTAGTCATGTGTTTCTTCGGCTTTATGGCCCCTACCTGCTGAGTGTGCATGGGCAAGGCTTTCTTTTTCTAGTGAGACTGCCTGGCACTCAACTGCTCTCATAACTTGCACAAGTTGGGTGCCTGACAACTGTAATCAACTACTTGCTGTGTCTGAGTAGACACCAGTTGCAGATTGTGGAGACGGTCTTGGGTGCAGCAGTCCAGGAGGCTGAGGCTCCCATGCCACTGGAGGCCATGCTGAGCATGGATCTCAGTCACCCCAATGTAATACAGATGTGAGGCTTTGCAGTGCAATTTCCTGTCATGGTAGCACAGTGGGCCCCATCAGAAACGCTGTCTCACATGATGTGTGGCCACACAAGGCTTGTTGAGGTGTGCTCTGGCATTGCACATTGCCGGCTGCCAGTGCCAGCGCATAAAGGTACTGTACAGCAGTCGCTCTCAGGATAGTCCAGATGATGCATGTGATGTCTGTGGGCCTGCTTGCAAATTGAAAGTACAGCCTGACCACCACACAAGCCCACACCTCCTCTGCGTGGCTGACCATCACAATGGAAGCCCCGGCCTGTATGTTTTGATTGCTGCTGCAAGAACTTGGAAGATAGTTGTGTACGCAAGACCCTCCTGGCCCTTCTGCTCTGCTACAACCATTGCCAAAATGTACTGCAGCTGACACCAGCTTGGTTGCTGCAGGTACACTTTCCATTCCAGAATTCGCGAGGTGAGTCAAGGCACCACTGCATGCCTTTCAGCAGGCTGCATGGTGTGTGCCAGCAAAGCACCTTACCTTCCCTCCGCGGGCAGATGCCTTGTGTTACGTTGACAGGCACAGTACATTGGTCCTCCTGGCAACAGCCCCTTCAGAGACGCAGCTGGGCAGCCTTTCCTGAGACAGGTTGCCTCTGCCCCCTCGTGCAGGCCTCCCCTGATGACAGTAGCTCCCCGGGTGACACACTGCGACAAGTTCTGGAGACATGGATGGTTCTGGAGTTCTGCAGCAAGGGCAGCTTACAGGACGCCATGGACAGGCCAGATGCCCCTGTAGCCTGCTGTTGCATGCCTGCAGCTGCTGGCTTCTGTCTGCAGCTTGTGGCACCACTGTCCCCAAACGGCAGATGCTGTTGCTCTGATTCGTAGTCAATCATCCTGCACCCCTGCCATCCCTTGCTGTGACCACATGATGCCAGCCTCTTACAGCAGGTTCCTTTTCCTGCAGGGGTTCCTTCCGGCGGCGTGGTACTAATGACGGCTCAGCCAATCTGGGCGCCATTCTGGATACGGCAGTCGAGATTGCGGGCGCCATGGCCCACCTCCACTCTCTGGACATCCTGCACGGGGACCTGACCGCCGCCAACATCCTGCTGACTAGCAGCAATGGTGAGCTCACGAGGACTGGGCTTTGGGACCTGACCGCTCTAAAATCTATACCCCAAACCTTGCAACACCCTGCACTGATCAGCAGCACTGGTGAGGCCCTGATGCCTGTCCCACACCAGGTTGAGGACAGTTGAGTTGCAAATCACAGGGCAATCGGTGGCGCTGTTGAACCCTTCATGTGAGGCTGCCTTGGGGTGGCTTCTGGTCCAGGCGTCTGATCAAAATGGTACAGCCATGTGGCACATGATGAACAGCCCGGGGACCTGGTCAGTAATCGGGCTTCCTGAGGAAGTTGCTTGCTGGCCTCTCAAGTGCCTGGGCCAGAAGTCTCCAGGTGGTGACCTGATCACTGACTGCAGCCCAAGGTGCTGCTCTGCCTCCCTGCTGCTCATGCACCCCACACCTGGCTGCTGCTGCAGACGGCACGCGCGGGTTCACCGCCAAGGTGGCTGACTTTGGCCTCAGCCGCATCAGCTGTGCCACCAGCACTCAGACAAAGACATGTGGGACCATCAGCAGCATGGTGAGCCTCCCCGGGCTTGGTGTCTGCTTCAAGCTGGCAGCATGTGCTGGCCTCGCAGCACTGTGTGCCTGCAGCTTGACGATAGATGCTATTCAGCCGCTTGCCAGTGGCTCGCCATGTCCTGCAAAGCTGTCATCATGGCAGCTTTCTGCCTGCAGCAAACCCTGAAGCCTGAACCTGAAGCCTAACCCCTGAAACCCCAATTCCTGGCTGCAGCCCCCGGAGCTCATGCTGAAAGGTGAGCAGCACTGCGTTTCTGTGCAGCTGAGCATGTGACTCCCTGCTAAGTGGATGGAAGAGTCAGAAAGGACTTGGGAGTGTGTGCCACTCTTGCTTGCAGAAGAGGAGCAAGTCTTCAAAGCCATCAATACAATGCATCTGCTCCCATGTCACAGCATGCGTGCCTGCTCCTGTTGCCTTAAAGTGGCAGCCCTTGACTCTTGACCCCCTCTCTGCAGGCATCATGACCAGAGCCACAGACGTGTTCTCCTTTGGGGTCCTCTTACACGAGATGTATACAAGTGAGCGCTTGTGCCCATCTTTCAAGCAGGAGTGAAACAAAGCAGCAGCAGCAGCAGCACTAACACCACAGCAGCATGCATTCTGTTTGGCATGTCGGTGTGCTGCCTGCCCTGCATTCTCCCTGGCGCCAAGCCACACAATAGGTGCACAGGCGAACACTGTTGATGGGGCAGCCATTCTTCTTTGACAGCCAGAAGCAACCTGTCTCCAGATTACATGCAGCTTAACAGCTGTCCCCTACACCATTGTCTGACAGGGCACAACTGTTTGACGGGGCACCAAGGTGTTCAGCTTCGCTCCATCTCTGATGTGCTCTCCTGTACGCTTTGTTGTTCAAAGGCACCTTTTAGCAACGCAGCTGTCCTGTACACCCTGATTTTTAGGGGCACTTTTGATGACTCAATTGCCCTGTCACACATTCACCATCGAGATAGGCAGTCTCAGGCGCTATGGTCCCTGCCTGCAGGCCAGCGGGCATGGAGTGGCCTCAAATTTGCCCAGATTGTGCACACTGTGTGCCATGAGGGGCGGATGCTGGATCCTCCGTACGGATGCCCCGCAACCTTCTGGGTGAGCAGCTCCCTGCAGGCAGTGGATGTACATGCAAAAGCATTGCTTGGCGGATGCCACCTGTGTCGCATTGCTCAATCGGGTGCAACAGCCATGTCTGCAGCAATACTACAAGATCAGGCTGGAGATGCCTCAAACAGGGCCTGTCTTTCACTCAGCTGCCTTGCAGCATGCAGCAATACTACAACACCAAGCTGGGTACACCCAGCTAGTTCCCTATCTGACTCAGCACGCTCCCAGCATGCAGCAATCCTCAAGATTTCAGGCCCAGTCACTCCCAAGTGCACAAGGCCTCTCCCACCCAACTGCCTCACAGCATGCAGCAATACAACATCAAACCTGCCTATACTGGCAGTCGGACCTCGTTTGCCGACATGTTGAGCCTGGGTGAACCCATGCCCCTCTCGGGAGATCTGAGGAATTCACCTGGCATTGAGGGGCTTTTGTCGTCACTGCGCCCAGTGTGGTGCAATGATGCTGGTGTTGATGCTGCATCATAGGAAATATGCCCTGGGTGCACAGCTATGTACCCGGCCTGACTGCAACATCTTTGAGCAGCAGACAAGCCCTGCAGGCAGCTGCTGCAGCAGGCTCGTGCATGAGGCCATCCTCAAGCAGTCTGTTCCCTTGAGCAGTCTATGAGACACCTGCTCAAACAGTGCCTGCCACCGTACTCTTGTACGCAAACAGGGGAGATGTGTGCGGTCAGACAGCTGTGGCCCTGTCTGCAGGACCTCGCAGCCTCCTGCATGAACCACAGCTACCAGCAGCGGCCTACCTTTGCCAGCATCCTTGTGTCGCTGGAGTCACTGCAGCAGCAGATGCAGGAAGACCCAGTGAGTATGACGACGCAAGGCTACGATTACCTCAACCTTCTCTGAACACCACTGAACGAGCAGGGCGGGCCCTGCGCCGGCTCTTCGCCTGGAGGCCCTGGCCCTGCTGTGCAGCCAGTTCCTGTGGGTTCTGCAGCACAGCAGCTCAGAGAGGCAGGCCGTCTTGCCGGCCACATCGCAGCACACCAGCTCAGGGAGGCATGCTGTTCTATCAGCCACTGCAAGGGCACAACGTTGTGGCATTATGCTCACAGCAACTGCTCTGATCGTCACCATGTTTCTGGCAATACAGCCTCCTAAGTGTCCTCTTCCCCGCCTGCTGCTGACCATTTCCGCCAGGTCAAGTGTCTGCCTGTTGGGGCATGCTGAGTGCAAGATTCTGCACGAGCTATCTCCTCTGGTCAAGTGAAGTTAGGCACAGATGCAACATGTTGGGTGTGGTCACCTGGTGCAGTCCTTTTCTGGTACCTTGGGAATATGCAAAAGCCACACTGATAAGGCTGTTCACGTGAATGGCATAGATATACCTGCAGCTGTTGGCAGCTGAAAGTTGATCAATGAAGTGCATGCCAGCAGTGAAGTACAACTTTCAGTTCCTGATCTCTCTTTTTAAAGAATCATGCAGTGGCCTGCTGGTGCCACTGCCAGTCTCTGCCACCAGGAAACCAGAGCTTAGACTTGCTGCCTGATAGGGAGGTGTCAGATGTCAGGGTGGTACGCATTTCACAATTTGAGAAGTCTCTACTCAGTTCACCTGCAGTGTGCACAATGAAAGACTTTTACTCTGGTCCAGAAGCTTGAGCTTTGGTGTCCAAACGCAATGCTCTGAGTACACCAACAGCACTGACGCATGTCAATGCCTCTGGCTCTGGCTTCACAGAAAGGCAACAGAGTTACCAGCACAGCCAGAGGAGGGGTGCTCAAATGGTGCAAGAGTGTGGTGGATGAAGCCACAGTGAGAGACAACCGCAATCTCCCTCTCTGGCCTGCAGCACAGGCACAGATGCCATGTCTGAGGGCCATCCATTCAGCACAGCAGGCGATCCAGCAGGCTCTAATGTGTGGGCCTGTTCGCCGATTATATTGCCAGGTTTTTGGCACACCTCAACCAGCGCTGGGCGGCATAAAAGGCCATGCCGCAGCCCTTTGGGTTTTGTTGCACAAGCTTCAATAGCTGAGGAGCTATCTCTGGCTCCTCTTGAGAGCCAACTAATGCATGTTCAGGTAGGCACTCCTTCAATAGAGAATGACAGATGGTCACATCAGAGCTACCTCTGCATCGGCCAGTGCAGTATTGACCTGCTATGTTGCCTTGCTGCAAAGATCCCCTGCAAGCGCCTCACCTCTGCATCAGCCAGTGCAGGAACGTCCTGCCACGCTGCTCTGCGGCAGACACCCCCTCTCCAAATGGGTACCAGCCGTCATCGTTGGGCTGGTCGTGGAAGCTATCCCACACCACATCCTGCAGCGAACAGTGCCGGCTCTGAAGCTCTTGCTCACAAACAAAAAGGAAGCATGGAGCAGTTTGAACGACTCAAAACAAATTGGCATTGATGGCGATGGCAGGTCACAGCCTGCATGGAGCAGCAACATACTCTCACTACTTCACAGGAGATGCAGGGCGTCAGCTCCTTTCACAAGCGCAAAGCATACCTAACAGGCTGTGAGAGACAGATCGAAGCTGGCAGAGGAAGGTGTCGGCGGAAACCATGTTTGCACCAGCAGGTGGCTGCTGCGGGCAGCAGAATCAGGTCCACTCAAGTGCACAGCATGCAGGCACCCAGAGGCTGCTCGTTGCAAGCCTGGTCGGCATCTCTGCAGCATGCAGTGCGGCTACTCGACGGCCCACCTGCCTGCCATGGGAAGTGGCTGCCTGCCATGCATACATCGATGAGGGTGACAGAGGGCGCAAAGTCTGACGCAGTGGCGTTTGCAAGCACTGACGCTTCGCCACCTGCGCCCCCCAGCTGACTGGGCAAAGGCTGCCAACAGCCTGGCAGACCCCACCTGAAGCGGCTATCACAGCTGATGCAGTCTTGAGGCAATCCACTGCAATACTCTGTGTGCATGTATGCCTACCGCGTCTGACTCCACTAAGGAGAAGTCGACTGCTGGGAAGTGCTGCCGGACTTCAGAGAGGTCCTTTCGGCGGTCACACAGGTTCTCACCTGCAAACGTAACCACAGGTCAGGGAGTGTGACGGTGCTAAAACATTTGGCAGCGACAAGAGCTCACTCCACAATGCTATGACGCATGTCAGACCAGGCACTAGCAAAGTTCTGGTGAGCGCTGTTACCCTGCTGTCAATACTGAAGTGGTGCTCCACGCAGTGCAGCATGGCCACATCTTTGTTGCAGCTGAGATTGTCAAGCACCCACAACACGATCCAAGGCAGTGGTTCACACCTGCATGTGAGTTCTGCTGATTGCTGACTTTGAGCACAAATCCTGGGCAAGTGCGCTTGCACTCACCATGGCACTTCTGCAGTCCCCAAAGCCTCGCGAGTGCCCCAGTCAACTCGCTTGCCCTAGACTGGACACAGTGTAGACAGAGGAGCACGAACCCTAAGATGCGACTCACCAACACGCTCCCGACAGCCCTCATGCGCGAGGAAGGGCAGCCCCGCAGGCGCTGCCAGGGCTGCATGGGCGCTGATCTCATGCGTGACGCCCTGCTGCCCCTGCATCAGAAGCGGCTGCCCCTCCACCGCTCGGTCCAACCCAAACACCCCAGCACAGGTCTCCAGGGTGCGCCTCAGTGGAGAGACAACCACCAGCTGCACAGCAGCAGGTAAGTAGTACTATGTCAGTCAACATGGTTGCAGATGCTGCTGTTGCTGGCAGACCTCCAGCTGCAGGACGGCCACAAGCTGCATGTTGCGTGGGCCCCACGCGTGGTGCAGCAGTGGCTGGCTGACCTCCAGCTGCATGTCAGCAGGCAGTGTCAGAGTGCTTGACCCCAAACAATGGAGCAGAAGGGCCTGGAAGACCTCAGTCAGGTGCGGTGGCAGGCAACATTGTTTGGTGGGCTACAGCAGAGTGGTGGGCATACAGCTGCCACCTGGACAGCAGCAAGACAGCAGTGCCAAAGGGCAAGTGTGGCTGCCCTGGTCAACTGTGGCGGCACCAGGTGGGGCAAGCTAAGGGAGATACAGTGCAGGCCTCACAGGCCCCACTGGCCTCGTCTCAATGCTGAGCGCCATTGCCTCTTGCTGGCAGCCTGATAGCCAGGGCCGGGTGCATTGTGCAGGCTCCACTGGCGCCTCATGTCTCACCTCTCTCTAAAGCGCTGGTGCCGCACCAACTGCCAGGGCTAGGCTCACAGTGCAAGCGCCACAAGCGCCCACCGCCACACCCCTACTTTGAGCGCTGGTCACGCACTGCGTTCACAGTGAGGGCCTCTCAGGTGCTCACCTCAATGTTGAGCGCTGGCCTCTGACTGGCAATGTGCTGCCTGAGACCCTGCGCCTGCTGCCAGCCCAGCGGCGTCAGGTGTGCATCCTGCAGGCATGGAGCATCACATCAACATGCAGAGCATGGGGGGGCCCCACAAACCTGCTGCATGTGCAACTCACAAAGGAGCTGCCATCACGCTGGCTGACCGAGTTGCTGGCAACATACTTGTGCCTGCCGCAGCTGCTGAGTTCAAAGATGGCACAGTGCTGCCGCATATCGGACCTTGCCCACTGCAGACAGCTGGTGTTTGCTGGCATGATGTGCAGAGCCAAAGGCCTGGGAATGACAGCACCCCTCCCGGCACACCACTACACAACACCACCTCAGAGCTCTCATAGCCGATGTTGTGCCAGCCCTCGCCGTGCCTGATCCAGTGAATGACCTGCAGGCAGCTGCATCCGTGCATCAAGTCCTCAGATGTGTTGCCTGCATGATTCGAACTGCATTCGACCCACCTTTGTGTTACTCAGGGGAACCACTGAGAGCCCTGGCTGGCTGGGCTGCTGAGTGGTGGCAGGCTGGTGGCTGAAGTATGTTGAGGCCTTGCCTGCATCAACAGGAACCTTGCAGCGTCCCTCTCAAGTCATGAATAAGCTCTGCCACGGTTGTGCTCTGCAGCTTGGCTTACTCAGATCAGGTTGGCCCTGCCTGGGAGAGAGCAGGACCATGGTGATGGTGCACCTGCTGCGCCGCTTTGGCAAAGATGCTGCAGATGTGCCGTCTCTCCTGCTGTGTGGGCTTGAAACTTGCATGAACTAACAGCAGCATCAAGAGGCTGTCAGCATCAATCGATGTCACAGTTGCGAGGGCCCATGCTGCACTGACTTTTTGAAAGAAGAAGACAAATCTGCGGCACATATCAGGCGGGAGGAGAACTGCATGTGCCCACAGTGTACATGATTAAGTGTGGGTGCATCAGGTAGATCTCAAGCCAAGAGGCTGTGCCCCATGAAATTAAGGTAGCCTACACAGATCATGACCATCCAATAAGCTGGTGCCTAACGCCTCTTCTTTGCCAACAGCAGCAGCCTCAGCTTGCACCTGCTAAGCGGCAGATGCCTGGACAAAAAGCAGGGAAGATGTGGGGTTATGGGTTGTTCAAGACCTGTATCTCAGCTTTAGTCTCGTCACCATGCTACGGCCATACCATCCAGAATAACCCCGTTCTCGTCCGATCACGGAAGACAAACTGGATTGGGCCAGATCAGTACTACGTTGGGTGACCACGCGGGAATATCTGGTGCTGGAGCGTTTTTGCTTTCGCCACAGTGATGCTTTTGGGCCAATGGCCTGGGCAGTCTTGTGCGAAAACCTCAGGTCATACTCAGGCATCATGCCGCTTGAGACGCTGCAGAGGATGTTCAGCATGCCAGAAGCATGTGCAATGCACAGAGCACAGATGTGGTAGGTGAGCTGAGGTCCTGGCGTACATATAAATTTGTGCAGTACACCTATACTAAGCCAAGCAACACCCTGCAACAAGGCGTGAAACTTACAGGCCTGCTCCACAGCAGACTCTTGTCCTGGTGACCCTGACCAGAAGAAGCTTGTGTTGATGTTTGCTGAGTTCCTCCAGTCTGTCTGGCGGTACCCTGTCACCTGGTCACCATGCTGCACCGCCGGTAGTTCGTGAGCAGAGAGGGCATTTTTCATGGCACACTCATACCTCAGTGCATGCTTTTGTGAGAATCATCAACAGCCCCTGACAGCGACCACTCACGGAGCTCACGGAGCAGAAATGGTTGAGGGGCATGGCTGCAACAAAGGCCTTGAAGGTTTGTGATTCATGGTGAACTGGCAGGCTGCATCCCTTAAGGCATTACTGCATGTTGATTATTTGTGATGCAGTGACGAGGGGAACAAGCGGCGCTTCAACATCTGAAGCTCTTGAGGATCATTGTACTGGAAGATGTCAGCCAATCCAGTTGGGCCCCCATACATGCTCCGCCCCGACCCTCCGCACGACACTCTGTGGCAGGGTAGTCTTTGATGTCTTTCAGGCACCGCTGAACATTCGCCATGTCTGGGGTGAGAGGGCCAGCTGCCTTCTGCTGTTTCAACTTTTTGGCCACAAAGGCACGGAACCACTGCACCTTATAGCGACTTTGCACAGAGCTTGACAGCAGACATTTCAGCCTGGACTGTGTTCTGTGGCTTAGCCGCAGCATGATGGGCATTGATTCCCTGGGTGATGCGTAGGATTCGAACTTCCTCCTCAGGCATGTTAGGCATGGCTGCTGCCAAGCCAACTGCTGCGTCTGGGACTGGTGCTCCATGCTGCTGGCCCAAAGTCTCTAAACCAGGCAAACCAGGGGCAGAGACCGGCACTGGCTGGAGATCATCCACCACACCAGCCAGGTGTCTGCAGGCTTGATTTTATGGCCGCTCTGAGGGAAGGGGGGCTGTCTGGGGAGCAGCTGCCATGTAGTTGTGCTATGTAGTCCCCAGCCAGCCCCAGACTGATGACATGACTGATGTAGCTGCTGTACTCAGCAGATGGCACCTGGTAGTGCTGCATGAAGGTGGATCCAGGGCACTTTGGCGCGCTAAAGCTTTTGACCTAAAGGTTTTGACCTAACACATAGGTCGGGAGGCATTTCTGAGACGAACCTAACTGCTGGTGACTGTAAGGCTCAGCACCCCATTT